>JAVSCE010004308.1:0-258058 GCA_032199065.1 Smutsia gigantea
AGTGACTTTTTTGGGGTCAGTACTTGTGAGATGTGTTAGCTTGAGTCCTCATCTCTGAACTGACTCTGCCAACATGAAATAAGACTTTCTGAGCATGTGGGACTAATGTCAAGATTGATCCAGCAGGTCCGGGGTAGGGCCTGAGAGTTTGCTGTTCTCATGGGTTCTCAGGTGATGCTGGCTCAGCAGCACAGGACTCCTGACCAAGGCCCTCTTGCAGGAGGGACCCAAGCCACCTGCTGGAGATGGTGATGCCTGTCATATGGTATACCTTAAATTTGGTATTATTAATGGTCATGTGATCTTTATTAAATCACTTAAGATCCCCAGGACCCAGTGTCCCCATCTGTGAGATGTGGGATTTCATCTGTATGCAGAGAGTTCTCACTGCCTCCCGCAAAGACCCATTCTCTTCTTCCTCCTTCGTAACATAAACCCACTTTGACCTGGCTACACTGCCAACATTACTAGCACACACTCTTCTCCAGTCTCTCTTGCCTGACCCCAGAACCCAGTGAATCAGATGTTAGCACAAATGTTGCATGAGTCAATATAAATAAGATATTTTAATCTTTAAGTTCTCTAAAATGTTTCCTTCCAATCGTTATTTCTTAAGAAGAAATAGCCCAGGCCAGAAGATTTAGCTGGCAAGTACCTTTCTTTTTGCTTTTTTGCCTTTCTTTCTTTTTTCAGCAGGAAGTAGTGATTTAGAGAACTGAAACGGGCAGAAAGGTGGAAATCGGCCCCTGAAAATGCTGCAGAGGCAACTTCCCATCCCTGGAATGTCCATCTCCAGACTGACCTTTTGTGAGAGAGAAACACATCTCTACTTAGCTTAAAACATGATTGTTTTTTCTCCTATAAGCCGCTAAACTTGGATGATCAATTTAGGAAAATATTCTATTAGCAATTTGGCCAACATTTTAAAACACGGATCCCCTATACAGGATGCCCATTAAACCTGGGAACACTGATAATGCTGATTTTTTTTCTACAGATTGAAGATGTCCTAATGACATTATGTATTCACTTGGGTTTCCAGAGTGTCCAGATACCCTATATTTTTCATATCTTTCCCAAGATACCCTGGCTTCCATATTTGCCCATTCTTGTTACTTTCCTTTTAAAAATACTTTCATTATCTTAATGCCTTTTCCAAATCACCGATAACTTTCACCTTACATTCATCCCTTAAAACTTCTGAGGACCAACTATATTCAAAAGCCCAAGAAAATGTTGGAAATGTTGGGAATGGGCGGGGGGGAGGGGATTTCAGGAGAATTCATTTTAGGATTAGAAGGAAGAAGTATCACAGTTTCTGTAAGTAAAATGAGATGTCAGTAAACTCAGGAGCAACTATACAAAGAGGTGTAGCCTTTTAGAAAGAGATCGAAAGAACCAAGAAGAAAGATTTGTATGCCTTGCCTGTAGGAGAAAAACGAGCCAAGAGCAGTGGGCCTTTAATGCAGCTGAGTTAGGAACTGGGGAAGGACTCCGCCAGGTGCTTTGCCTATGGGGGCTGACTCTAAGCACTGACATCATAATGATAAAAACAGCACATAATCACTAAGAAGTAATTAGAAATAGAACCACATCTTCCCTTTAGGAAAGGGCCTGTGGAAAAGTTAAGGTAAAGTTGTACCATAAAGGGTGAGAGAAATATTTGACTTACGTATGAAAGGATGAACTTGAAACTGGGCTCAATAGCACTTCTGTGTTCAGAACTTATCTGTTGCTTCTGCTAAGGATTCTTGCCTTGAATTGGTACATATAATAAATCGTAAAGCTGTTCATCCAGGTGGCCACAAATATTGCTCTGGGCCAACCCACAGAGGACAAGAAAAAAAGAACATGAAGTTTACAGAAATATGTGTGAGGTTTTTTAAATCTTGAAATGTAAACATATTAGAAAAGTCAGCTGTTTTCAAGATTTTTTTCCATCCTCTTCAGTTCACAGAGGAGAAATCCAGACAGTTGTGTTTGTCTAAGATGGCACAGCTTCCTACAGAACCAAGGTTCTCCATCTTTCAGAGCAATTCCACTTCTGCTACACCAGTGACCCTCCCATGCACCCAACCTTGGTTCATCTGCATTTGACAAAGAGGAAATCTCGTCAAATTCATGCATGGTTTTGTCTGAAGGTAACAGCATTAATTTCTCCAGCATAGCCACTTACATATTTCGTACTTGGGGATTAAACTAGCTTTTATGCATAATCCTCAGAAGGATCACTTAATACTGTTTTTTCTCTTGGAGATGGCAAAGCGAACACTTGCTCCATCAAAGCTGTAGTTGAATCCCTTCCTATCTGGAAGGCTCCCTATCTAATTAAATGTTTAATATCCACTATTTGCTGCTTTTAGTGATAATGACTTGGGTTCAAGCTGCTGTACAAGCTCTCATCTGCCATCTATGATAAGGAGACATATGCTGATGAAGGTCTAATACAGTTTTGCTAAAGGCTAAACTCAACACATCTGGTAAAGCCCCAGAAGGGCCTCAGCCTCAAAATTCGCTCATAATTTCAGCAGCCTGCCACAAAATAAAGGCAAGGATTGGTAAAATACATAAGCATCAACCTCTGAGGGGGGAAAAAACATCAGAATTGTGAGCAACACCTGATAGAGGAAAATTACAAAGCTGTTTAACATCAAAAATTTCGATGGGTTTTGATATGATTTAGATTTTCTTTTTTAAAAATGAATCCTTTTAAGTTTCTTGACGAGCTTTTCCAATTTGGCCTTAGCAACATACAATAAACCTACAGAAGTTATTAGCACTGTGGAAGAAAGATAAAATATCCTCTTTAATTGACCTTTAAAACAATTTGTTTTAAATAATTAAATTAATGAAAAATAATTCAGTGAGACTTTAAAAACAGTAAACTAGCAGGCAGCCGGAGGATGCTGTTATTTTCTTCACGTGTAAGAAGCCAGACAGGTCTGACTAGGAAGACTGAGGCTGCAGCATTTACCACTGAAAGAGAAATGTGAATGACAGCCACCACTGTTGGCTGTGGAATCCCTTGGTATGATGCAACATCAGAATAAACAACAGAACATCCGAATAAGCCCTTCTTCTGTAGGAAAGTGCATTATTTGTTATATATATATATATATATACATATATTCACACATACATCCACCTGACACCATGCACTCAATCATCAAAGAACATTCCTGATACAAAATGGTTACTTGCCAAGCATTAAAATATTTTCAATTTTTTTTTTTTGCAAAAATGATTTTGAGGGTATTGGTACCTAAATCAGCATTTCCTGAAATGCATTCCACAGTTCAACTTTTTTGCATGATGCCGTGAGATGTCCAACAAAAAGTTAACTAAGGTACAATCTTTCTCTCGCCTAACGAACATGGGATGGTATGTTGAGAGCAGAATTAGGTTTCTTAACTGCAGGACCCTATAACATGCTAATCTGTACTATCTGTTTCCAAGAGGGGAACATAACATGCAGAATCCTCCAAAATCATCCAAATACAAGGCCCATTTTCAGAAGACTGCAGCTCAGACCTGGTGAACTGTGGTCACTTCGTAAGAGCTGATCAAACACAGGCCCACCATTCCTTCCAAAGAGGTGAATCCAGCTTTAGTCTCTGCTTTCTAATATCCCTAACTGAGTTAGCATCTTTAAAATACTTTAAGATACTTTAAGTAAGTATCTCTTGGGGGGGGTCTCCTTATATCCACTATAGGACACATGAAAACAAAAAAAAAGGTCACTTTGCATTTTCTTCAAAAAATGTGAATGAGAGGGAGGACAGAAAGATAGTTGGAGAAATTATGAAGAAAGGTAGTTGAACCTAATACATTTAACTCCCAATAGCTGTAATGTCAGCAGGGCTGTAACTCACGGTCATGTGGACAAAAGCAGACAGGAAATGAGGATCCGTGTGGTGGTGGCTGAATGAGCCAGGCACTGGCATTCCCCAGGAGCCCCACTGCAAGTAATGCATTATGAGGGTCAAAAATTATATTTTATATGTCCATAAAGTTTTATCTGCATTTCTTTTGTTTTCTGATACCACTACATTTGCCAGAGTCCTCATCATAGAGCCGCTGGAATTTGTTACAGAAAGAATGTTAGAAAATGGCTCAAATAAAGTTAAGCATCTTGATAAGGAATATCCCAAATATCTGCCTCGCCCTTCACCAGGTCAACAATTGAGGGCACAGCATTCTCCCATAGAAATGACCCATGCCGTCTACTACTGAAGCCTTTAATGCCCATGGCAGAGAGAAGTCAACGCCTCTTATTCTGCTACCACAGACATGCCAGTGGTCAGGCAAAGAAAGGCTGGGGGTTTATTTCTCTTGAGCCTTCTCATTTCCAGAGGCCATCCTCAGGCTATGTGGAGTTGCAGTGGGGCCCTGATGACACACTGAGGCGACACCACTAGGCCAATGGGCTCAACAAAGCCAAGGAGGGGAACTTAGACATCTGAATCCAATGGAAACCAAGGTGGATCTGGGCGGCCAATAGCAGCGCCAGCCAGTGCCTACCAAAGGTCCAGCAGCAGGCCAAGGAGCAACCTCCCCACCAAAGATATGGAAATCTTCATACTGCCAGATGGCACCTAGGAAGGAGAGCAGGCAGAGAGAGAGGCTGGCTGGGCATCAGAGCAATTTTATGTAAGAAAGACTGTCCACCATCCATTCCATGATTGCACTAAAATAAAAACTGCATAAGACTAAATTTTTTGCGACCAATTACCAAGTGGAGACTTAATAATGAAAGTGAAAGATGAGATTTATTATAGACTAAATAAACACATTTCATTTTTCTTTCACATCTGAGTCGTAGTTCAAGTTGAAACCATAGTCTCATGTTTATCCTTCAGAGAATCAGGGCATATAGCATGGCAGCATTAAGAATATGATACTTGAAACCAACAGACGGAAATGTGGGGAACAGAGAAAGCAAATTTTCTGAAGGATGTTCACAAAATAAAAAAAAATCTAACTGGTTTTGGTGACATTCAATGTAGGAAAAAAAAAATACCGTATCGCACATGTTGAGAGGGCAGAGAGTAAAAATCTATCACCTTCCTATCATTCTCTACAAATATCAATTCCCAGTTTTTTACTATTAAGGTGCCCCACCAACAACATCCTCCAAGTGGGATCCAATTTACTTCTATCTGGCCAAACTGTCTTTCAAGAATGGATGGTGGTCAAACTGTTTTGAACATGAAAGAATTCAAAGAATGCGGTTCCCAGACCCTTCTCAAAGAAATTACTAGAAGATGAACTTCAGCCAAACAAGAGATAAAGAAAGAAACCATGACAAAAAAGACTAGTGGGGAACCCTGAATATATTTACTGTGGAAAAGGATTAAAACAAATGTGTACATAAGGTTAAAAAACTGAATTCAAATGTTACTGCCCTGACAATAGAAAATGATACAATCAACAAATAAAAATTAGAAGGGGTAAAAGGACAGTGACTATGAAGCCAAGAAAATTCATAGACTGCCTCAGATATGCTAGCAACACAACAGAATATCATTTAGAGCTCTAAATAAAGTAGTATAGGTATGAGCATTTTTAATAGTGCAAAAATAAACACTCAGAAAGATAACATTGATTAAAATAAGGCAGTAGTGGCAAAGGTAAAGATAGGTGGGTTAAGAGCAGGGAATTTAACACTACTGTAATTAGAAAATGACCAAAGGTATATAGGACTACTGGAATTATATTAACATTAAAATTATAAGAATAAACAGGAAAATGAAAATACAACTTCCCTAAAAACCCAAGCTACATACATACAAAGCAACCACATAGTGAAACTTGAAAAAAAAAAAAAGACAGAACCAAGACAAATAAATCTACCACATCAATGAATATAAACAAGCTTAACTCAATATTAAAACAAGAAAATTTCATAAAAGGATCACAAGGGACAAAACAACCCTGCTAAAAGCAAGAGGCATACTTAAAGTGATTCAGATGGATTGAAAATAAAAGACAAAGTATAGGCAAATAGAAACCTATTTAAAGTAGGATGTTTTGATAAAAATGAACTTTCAGTCACACCTACAAAGATTTAAATAGTAGGAAAAATATTTGTAAGCAAGTCAGAATACTTCTTACAACTAAGAAAACAAAGGCTGTGAGCCTAAAAGGCATTAAACATTAAGACAAAAAAGGACATTTTATAGAAATGCTAAAGGATACATTCACAATATAGTTTTAAGAATTAGATTAATCTATATCATACACAACTGTAACAATCTTAAAACAGAATTGTGATATATCAAAGAAAATACTGGCAATGAAAGATGTGTTTCTCAATCCATGACAGATCAAGTAGACAAAAAATAAGAGAAGACAAAGGAATATAAATAATGTCATTAGTAAGCTAGCTCTGGTTGATAAATATCAAATTCCATATACTAAAAAAGAAATAATATACCTATTTTCAAGTTTCCATGTAACATTAGATAACCCATACACTTTTCAAAAAGGAAAAAAATGTATTTGTAAGAACTTGGGACTTTCATCATTGAAGGTCTGAATGCAAATTATGCCAATAAACTGGCTGTAAAAACAATAAGAAAAATGTCTATCTCAATGTTCTAAGGATTAAATGAAATAATGTATTTAAAGTTTAATAGTCTGGCACATGTCTCAGATATCTGACATATTTTAGATAGTCCTCCTTGAATGAAAACATTATTCTGTGGTACAGTCATCGAACTTATCTATCACAGCAAAAAAATCATTTACAAATAATCTAAAAATCACATTTTTTTCAAAATGGAAATCGTTATTATAATACTAAAACTTTAACTGATATGTAAAATGCATAAACTAGAATGTAAAGATTCTACATGGTTTTAAACTTCCCTGTCCTAGAACTGGTGACTATTCTGTCAGTTTTCTTATGATGTAAACACATATAAGCTATTTATATTATACTCAACTTAGTTTAATTATGTCTTAGAGATCTTCCCATATCATTATCTATCACAAAGAGTTTGTCCTTTTAAAAAATACTGCATAGTGTTCCATTATGGAAATATTGTATCAAGTTTTGGTTGTTTCTTTTAGAAGTAATCACAAACAATTCTATATCTTGGAAGTAAAACTACATTTTGGAAAATGGTTGCCAGTTGCATCACTATGAAAGTACATATAATATGCTACAAGTTGTATATAAAATGGTAAAGAAATAAGAATAGTTGTGTTTACCTATATATGCAGAAAGAAAATCAGGGGAGATACCAAAAAAACTATTAACAATTATTTTCATTGAGAATCAGACTGAGAACCAGGTATGTAAGAGAGGCACAGGTAGTAAGGTTTTTCACTTGAATGCCTTTGTAAACTTTTAAAATTTGAATCATATGACTGTATTGCCTACTCAAATAATTACACAGAGTTAACTACAGAATTTAGCTTTTTCTCTCCATCCAAAATGCAAAACATGAAATACATCAAGTATCTTATCAAAACATTACATAGATAAAAAGCCTGAAAGCACTTGTACAGGTTAATTCTTATATAAGAACAAGGCACAAAGTAGTTCTGAGGGACTACTCTCTGGGAGCTGAGAGCTGGAAGTGATAGACCAGTAATAGTTTCATACATGAATAAACAGATTGTATTAAAAAAAAAGAATATGATACTTATTAAATTACGCGGGGTGGGGGAAAATAACTAACCCTGTCATCTCATATTAGAGACCACCATCCATTCTTACCTCCAAGAATAAATTCATCACCTGCAGAAAGTGTTATTGTGGTCCAGTCAAAGCTCACCACCTGTGTTGTCACCACTTGCTAAGAAAACTTGTTGCGATAAAGGGTTAGAGCACAGAGCAACCAAAAAAGGGGAACTTAATTCTGTTCCCTGTTACATGGAATGACCACAAAATGGCCCCAAATCAGTCATGTTGTGAACCTAACAAAATCCAGGTGTGTCTGAAATCTCCCTCAAATCTTTGACATTTAAATAAATATGACAAATAGAAAAAGGAATGCAATTTAGGTTGGGTGTCCAAACATCTAGCTCTGTTAGAAATCTACCCTGTGATGTTTGGCAAGCCACCCTATCTTTTGGTGTTTCTCCTCATGTAAAATAAACCTAATAATTATTTTTAATCTGTCAAACATTATGAGGATTACTCAAATGAAGGAGAATGGATACAAAAGAGATTCTTGATGCCTGTTGTCAACCAAAAATACGAAACTTTGCCTTTAACAGACCCCAGCAACCTGGCACCGTTCCTACTGGACAATGAATCCACAGACAGTCTGAAACACTTCGTAAAGAAAATAAGTGATCTGTTCTATTTGGATACCAGCCATGAATGGGAAGGCGAGGGTCAGTCCATCATGGAAAGGAACTGTTTTCTTGGCGAAGACACATGGAAATTCTAAAACAATGTTAGTTCCTGTAATAACCACAAGCAATCTTGATAATCCAGGACACATGAGTTGAAGCACTTCCTTCAGCTAGAAAAACTACCACAGAATAAGTCTTCATCTCACACACTCTAAAATTGAGGGTGCCGGATTCTATAAGGAAAATACAACATTTGGCAGAATCACGTTGAAGTAAACATTATGCTTACACCAGGCGTAGGAGGTTATGGCGGAAACTGACAACGGGATCCCATTATCTAAGGTATATGGCTGCCCACTAATGCCTACATTTCCTAGCCATGCTTCCAGTTCTCCGTAGCCAATGACAAATTGTGACCAATAGGATAAGAGTCAAAAGGATTTATGCAATTTCCAAAATATATCTTAACGTCATGAACAAGCCAACCCTTCATCCCCCCCTTCCCTTCTTCCTGCTGGCAGGATGTCAGGTAATAGAATAAATTAAATTGCTCCAAATAAATAAAGGCAATACTCTCTGGAGGGCAACATAATAGACTAACAGAACCTTGGGTTCCTGAGACCAGGCAACGACAAAAAATAAACCTAAACTATTTATAACAGTCTGTTGCATGAAAGATAAACACGCTTCTCTCTTGCTAACATCAATATATTCTGAGCATTTATGACAGTGTTCAAAATGACCTCTGACAGAGGGGTACTGCTTATCTGAGCTGCCCAAGTTAATTCATTCAACAAATACCTTCTGATAATGTATTAAGTTTTAAGTCCTAGAAATAAAAAGTTACAGTTTACAGGACAAGAAATACTTGCTATCCTGGAGCACCTTCCACACATTCGTGCTCAATGTATGCAAAGCAAACAAGTAGAAAGTTATCAATTCCATTCCATGAGCAATGGAATTTTGCATAAAGGATATTAATTGTTCTGATAACTAAGTCAGTCACTTCACCTAACAATCCTGAAGAGTCTCTTTTAACATAGTAACAAAACCCAAAAGTATTGCCTCTAAAGCATGTGTGTGCACGCACGCGTGTGCACACACACACACACAGTTGACTCTTCAACAACATGGGTTTGAACCGTGCAGGTCCACTTACATGTGGATTTTTTTCAAAAAATACATTGGAAAAATTTTTGGAGATTTGCAACAATTTGGAAAAACATGTTTTCTCTAGCTTACCTCATTCTAAAAATACAGTGTATAATACATATAACATACAAAATATGTGTTCATCAACTGTTATCTGTAAGACTTCCAGTCATGAGTAGGCTATTAGTAGCTAGATTTTGGGGATGCCAAAAGTTACATATGGATTTTCGTCTACATGGGGTTTGGCATCCTTAATCCCTTCATTGTTCATGTGTACATTATGTATGTATATACATGTATGTATGTGTGTATATATACATATACACACACACACCTCACACACATATATATACACATTCTATATACATTATACAATATACACACATGCACCTCACATATGTACATGTAATACACACAAGAATAGGCAGCATCTACAAATACACAGGGGTTAATATCTCACTCCCTCCTTTCAACACTAAAATACCTCTGTTTAACACTTCCCAGTACTATAGCTTACATTATAGTCACTTGCATACATTTTATTCTTGCTCAAAGACTATAAATTCTTGAAAGAATTATGTCTCATTCACTCTTGTGTCCCAATAGTAACATACACAGTACTTGGGACATAAAAGGAGCTTAATATAAACTTGCGAATAAGTGATGAACTGATTGAATGAATGAGTAAAGGACTATTTAGAGAGTAATGCCAGGGAAGGAGAGAAGGGAGTTGAATACAGATTTTCTTCCTGAGTGGGTGTTTGTGGAATAACTGGTTTACAACTAGAAAACGGGAACCATTGGATGTAATATCTAACAGCCACTTAATTATTGCAAAATACTTATAAATCCACAGAAAGCCTTTCCAAGGTAATAGGTCAAGTCCTTTGAACATAAAAATGTTTATTTATGGAAAGTACCTCCATTATAGAGAAAGGGTTCTTGACCTGTCCAAGTAAAAAAAACCTGCAGAAGGCCAAAGTTATGTTTCTTTTACTCTTAATTGCAGGTAAGCAGTTCCACTGAAGGCCATTCATTCTGCTAGAATTTCTAGATGTTCTAAGTGGGGTTCTACAAATCTTACTCTGTACATATAGACCATTGCTGGTGAAGTCCTGATAGCTCTACAAAGGAAATCTTAGGCATTTCATGACCAAGCCAAGTTACCCTGAGAGTTTAAAACTTAATCTTCAATACCTATTGCAAATATAAATAAATACCTGAGAACCACTGGGGATAAGCATCCAAGGGGCTATGCAAACACTAGCAGACCAGTAAAAAAAAAACAGCCTCAGCCATTCTCAAGAGCAGCGGCTTTGAAGTCATGTACCTTCAATATCAGTGGTCAAGGGATATTGACTTTTTCTCTGAGATACTTTAAAATGTAGACCAAATGTTTCTAAATATAGGAAACAGTATGCCTATGGCTCCAGGTAACGTTCACATGACATACACTGTGATTTGAATTTTTAGTTTAATTGATATATATAGTAAGCTAGGAACATGCTTTTATAAAATAAGAGACTTGCATTTGATCATCTCTGTAAAGCTCTTTCTAGCTCTCAAGTGATTTCTCCACAATCATTCATAAGTCCCAATAAAAATGCCATCTCAAGGAAAGTCAATACAACCTTAAATTTTTGCCCTCTTCTTTTGTGTCTACCTTTCTACAAAGTAAGTTATTAAGGGGTTTAAAAAAGAAAATATCAAAGCCAACAGTTCCAAGGACATGTGATAACAGTTCGAACGTGTAAGGGAAAAAATGTGACTTCACAGCAGTAACTGAGAAAATGGGGGCAATTTACACATCCAAAGGCCTTAATATTTTTCAAATCTCACTCTATTACATTCCAAACAATTACTAAATTACTCTTCAGTTGCACTAGTCTTAAATCTGCTGACATTTTTATATGCAGTTACATAGGCATATGTATAAAATCTTGAAATGTAAAATTTACCTTGCGAAATAATGCAGATGTTGAACTCTGCAGTTCTGCCTGTTACCCCTGACTATGTGTCATGCAGAGCAAATGGCTTTAAACAGTCCTGGAGAAAGGAGGGTCCAGATAAGTCTGTCTTTTTCCAGGTATTCCAGGCAACTGAATTTTCTACCTATTCTGTGTAGGATCATTTGGGGCAAGGAACTTAGTTATTGCTGAAAGAGGTTGGTTAGAAAAGCTGAGGCACTGTGCTCTAGAGGAACATTTTAAGCTCTCAGACTGAATTTGGCATCTGTGGTTTTCTGTGTCTGCTAAATCCTCAGCCATTATTTTTCTAGAAGCAAAGTGTCAAATTTCTCTGCTAATCATTCTCCAGATACATATGGAGTCCCACGCAGTGCATTATTAAATGGAAATAAGCCTAATCATTCACCTGTTAGTGGGTGGGGATTGAGGAAAAGAAAACATGGAAAGAATAACACTTCCTTTTCAACAGTTTGGTGCAGAATCTCTGTACAAGCATCCTTTAAAAAGCAATTTGGCCTTGTATATCTGTGTGATGGGATAATGATTTTAGGTAATAACCGAGGTTTCTTCTCATGCACAAATCCATGCTCTGTTACCTACCCATAACCCACCCAAATGCACCTTGCAGTCAGAGGAATTCACCACCCCACACTCCCCCAAAGAGAGGACTGTTTCAGTAGAAAATCCAAGCAGGGAAAGCCAGATGGCCTCTGCTGTGCTACAGTTGTATTTAGACCTTTAGGAAATTAGACATGTTCAGAAAAATACATTACACTGTCTTGTACACACAAACTTGGCAGGATAAGAAATGTATACCTATTACACAAGTAATGATGGAATTGTTTGCTTTATTTCCCCCAATAACAATTACATACATTATTTCAAATGTTAGAACTACACACACCTTGGTAGGACTCAGGTGTTCTAGAGGGGACGTATTTTTCAGTTCCCTGAGGCACGCTGAGCAGTTTCCCTGAATCCTGCCCCACTTCAAAAATTTTCTGGGCATGGAGGCTGTGGTATGAGGCAGCATCCTACAGAATCAAGCCTACTAAGTTTGGGTCATTCACCAGGCAATGCCAAGATATTAACATCCTTTCATCAAACTTAAAAGAGAAATTGCACTATATTCAGATATACAGAACTTTCTGAGGAGTTACCAAGGTCGTATAACTCGTTGACCTTGACCAAATGATGCTCCCCTAAGATAGAAAGGACTTGTAATTTTATTTAGACCATGGGATCTAATAATATACGATTTCATGCAAACCACTTGTCTGGGTCTTGGTTTCTTTTTCTAATATATATTTGGCTAAATCATAGGATTCTTATGATAGTGGAATGAGGTAATAGAATTCTCCTAAAGCTTTCAAGTACATCAAATTATCTGAATAAGAAATCCAGTAACTCTTTCTTTTTCATTTCAAAATGACAATGTATGGTCTCACGCTTACAAGATTGAACTTCATTTTTTCGATATTGCAGCATCTTTTGTTTTTGAATCTCAAATATCAGGGAGTAAGATGAAAGCAATAAACCTGCTGAAGAAGGCAACAAAAAGTTGACTTTGGAGAAGACTGCTCTTTATTGTGGAAATGGTCACACAACTTAGTGTTTGATTAGTCCTCAAATCCTAATTTGAAATGCCTAAAGACTGCTGTTTCTGAAATTGCTTCTTATAAAAGGTGCCTTCTTTATTATGCAAACTATCAATGGTCCACAATCTGAAGCTCCCCAAAAAAGATTCAGGTGAATTATTAACATTCTAAAAGTAGAATCATCTCTCCCACTTCTGGGACACTGGTAATGTTCTATTTCTTGAACTAGAAGGCAGACACATGACTGTACCCTCTTTATGATCATACTTAAAGCTCTTAAGCTCTTAATTGATGATATGTACACTTCTGTGTGTATGTTTTATTGCAATTAAACTTAAACAAACAAAAACCTGTGTAACTAGGAAAAATAAAAAACCTGTGCACTAACCCTGTGATATTCTTTGGATTTGAATACTGATTAGCATATGGCTAAAAAAATTATAAAGACCCTCCTGATATTTAAATATTACAGTTTAAAAAACACTTCCATATTCAAAGTACATAGCAGTATGGGCCTACCTCAAGAAATAAGAACAATCCAAAATAAACAGTCTATACTTGCAACTAACAAAACTAGAAAATGAAGAACAAATGAAACCCAAAGTTAGTAGGAGGGACATAATAAATTGAGAATAAACAATAGAAAAAAAATCAGTGAAACCAAGAGCTAGTTCTTCTTTTAGAAAATAAACAAAATAGACAAACCCTAGCCAGACTTATCAAGAAAAAAGAGAGAGGACACAAATAAGCAAAAACAGAAATGAAAAAGGAATAGTTACAATGGATACCACAGAAATGCAAAGACTTAACAGAGAATTCTATGAAAAATTATATGCCAATAAATTGGACAACCTGGAAGAAATGGACAAATTCCTAGAAAAACACAACCTTCCAAGACTGACCCAAGAAGAAACAGAAAATCTGAACAGACTAATTACCAGCAATGAAATTGAATTGGTATCAAAAAACTCCCAAAAAAGAAAATATCAGAACCAGATGGCTTTACAGCTGAATTCTACCAAATATTTAAAAGGGCTAATACCCAATCTTCTTAAAGTATTCTAAAAGTAGAAAAGGAGAAAATACTACCAAACACATTCAATGAGGCCAGCATCACTCTAATTCTAGAACCAGATAAAGAAACTACAAAAAAAGACAATTACAAACCAATATCCATGATGAACATAGATGCAAAGATCCTCAACAAAATATTAGTCAACTGAATTAAAAAATACATCAAAAGGATCATCCATTATAACCAACTGGGATTTATTCCAGGGATGCTGTGATGGTATAATATTCATAAATCAATCAATGTGATATACCACATTAACAAGAAGAAGGATAAAAACCACATGATCATCTCAATAGATGCTGAAAAAGCATTTGACAAAATTCAACGTTCATGATAAAAGCTCTGAACGAAATGGGTACAAAGAGTACATACCTCAACATAATAAAAGCAATATTAGACAAACCACAGCTAACATCATACTGAATGGTAAAAAGCTGAATACTTTCCCTCTAAGATCAGGAACAAGACAAGATGTCCATTCTCACCACTTTTATTCAACACAGTACCAGAGGTCCTAGCCATAACAATCGGACAAGACAGAGATAAAAGGCATCCAAATTGGTAAGGAAGGAATTAACCTGTTTGCAGGTGACATGATATTATACATAGAATACCCCCAAAGATTCTACCAGAAAACTATTAGAAAAACTAGATTCAGTGAAGTGGCAGGATACAAAATTAACACACAGAAATCTGTTGCACTCCTATATACTAACAAAGAACTAGAAGAAAGAGAAATCAGGTAAACAATTCCATTCACAATTGCATCAAAAAGCATAAAATACCTAGAAATAAACCTAACCAAGGAGATAAAAGACCTCTACTCTGAAAACTGTAAGATGCTCATGACAGAAATTAAAGATGCAAATAAATGGAAATCTATTCATGCTCATGGATACCAAGAATTAATATTTTCAAATGGCCATCCCACCCAAAGCAATTTACAGATTCAGTGCAATCCATATTAAAATACCAAAAGCATTTTTCAATGAACTAGAACAAATAATTCTAAAATTCATGTGGAACCACAAATAGCCAAAAACGTCCTGAGAAGAACAGTAAAGCTGGGGTATTACACTCCCTGACTTCAAGCTATACTGCAAAGCTTTGGTAATCAAAACAGTACAGTACTGGCAAAAAAAACAGACCCACAGATCAATGGAACAAAATAGAGAGCCAAGATATAAACCCATACATAATTGGTCAATTAATGTATGATAAAAGAGCCATGAATATACAATAGGGAAAAGACAGCCTGGTATCTTTGAAAAGACAATCTTTTGAATAACTGGTTTTGGGAAAACTTGACAGCTATGTGCAAGAGAATGAAAGTGGAATACTGTCTAACTCCATACACATAAATAAATTTGAAATGGATCAAAGACCTGAATGTAAGACATAAAACCATAAAACTCTTAGAAGAAAACATAGGCAAAGATTTCTTGAACATAAGCATGAGCAATTTTTTCTTGGACAAATGTCCTCGGGCAAGGGAAACAAAATCAAAATGAACAAGTGGGGCTATATTAAACTAAAAAGCATCTGTACAGCAAAGGACACCATCAACAGAACAAAAAAGCAACCTACAGTATGGGAGAATATATTCATAAATAAGTTATCTGATAAGGGGTTAACAACCAAAATATATAAAGAACTCACATGCCTCAACACCCAAATACAAATAACCCAGTTAAAAAATGGGCAGAGGACCTGAATAGACATTTCTTCAAAGAAGAAATTCAGATGGCCAACAGAAAAGATGTTCCACTTCACTAATCATCAAGGAAATGCAAATCAAAACCACAATGAAATATCACCTCATGTCAGTCAGAATGGCCACTATGCAAAAGATAAGAATAACAAGTGTTGGTGAGGATATGGAGAAAGGGGAACCCTCCTGCACTGTTGGTGGGAATGTAAATTGTTGAGCCATTATGGAAAGCATTATGGATGTCCCTAAAAAAACTAAAAATAGAAATACCATATGACCCAGTAATCCCACTTCTAGGAATTTAACAGAAGAAACAAATCCCTGATTTGAAGAGATATATGCACCCCTGTTTATTGCAGCATTATTTACAATAGCCAAGATATGGAAGTATCTAAGTGTCCATCAGAGGATGAATGGATAAAGAAGATGTGGTACATATACACAATAGAATATTATTCAGCCATTTAAAAAATAGAAATCCTGCCATTTGCAATTACATGGATGGATCTAGAGGATAAAGTGCTCAGTGAAATAAACGAGGCAGAAAAAGACAATACCATGATTTTCACTTATTTGTGGAATATAAAACCAAAGCAAAACAGGAGAAACAAAACAGCAGTAGACTCAAAGACACTGAGAAGCGACTGATGGTTACCATGGGGGAGGGGTTGGAGTAGGTGGGGGGAGGGGGAGGGGAATTGCGGGGCACAAAATTTCTCAATCATAATATAAGTTGGTCACAGGGATAGTAGTACAGCATGGAGAATATAGCCAATGGTTCTATAACATCTTCCTGTGTTGTCTGATAGTAACTGCACTAGTGGGTGTGAGGATTTAATTATATTGGGAACTGTGAACCACCGTGTTGTATTTTTGAAACCAGTATTAGATCATATATCAATGATACTTCATTCAAAAAAAGAAAAAAAAGCACTTCCACATTCATATTATTAGTTCTATGAGACATTTAGGGCTTCCATTTTAAAGAAGAAACTAAATTTCAAAGCAGATAAATGACTTTTCCAAGGAAGTTAATAAGCTTCAGTAACCTGTCTCATTTCCTGCGTTTCTTTCCTCTTTCTGAGTAGTCATCATTGCACAATTTCACATCTAACTCCACTACATGAACCCTTATAAAAACTAATTCTATTAAGCCAAAAGAAAGCTAGATGATTATCCCAATAGATGCAAAAAAGTCACTTGATAATTTCCAACATCTATTCTATACTTTAAAGAATGTATTTCCAAGCCTCTTTATTTAACATGATACATATTCATCTCAAACTAGCATTTGGCATTTTAACGGAAGCAACATCATTAAAGGTGAAAACAACCCAACAATAACTGTTATCACCACTCTTCAAGTTGTCCTGTAAGTGTAAGCTAATGCAATGAAGGTTTAGAGTATGAAAAAGTGACAGTTATTTCATTTGGACATGCTTAACTACCTGGAAAATTCCAGGGTGTCTGGAATAAGACCTATAGAACTAATAACTAATAACAGTTGAATAAAGTGAACAAAACAATAAATACTATGCAAGTCCTATGCAATTTATAAAACTTCACTGAAAAATGAAAAAGATGCAGAAATTTATCAAGTTCCTGGTAAATAACTTGCTGTAAAAGTGTTCACTACAGCACACTATTCATCATAATAATAAAAATGTAAACCAACTAAATATTTGACAATAGGGAATAGGTAAAATAAAGTATGGTACAGTCATATGACAGTATGAACAGCCATTAAAGTAAATAAGAGAAAAATATTTCATGGATTGGAAAAATGTTCAAAGTGGACAGTAAATTTTTTAAAAGCAAGTCACAATACATTTTTTGTAAAAATAAAAGACTTTTGTATATACACACCTACAAACACATACTCAAAACTGGGAGGCTATACCTCAAAATGTGGAATTATGGGTGATTTTAATTTCTAACTGTTTTATCTGCATTTCTTGTGTGTAACTGTATGCCCAGATTTATATAACATATATTATATTTGTAGTAAGAGTTACAATAGTGTACATAATTATCTTAGAAAAAACAAATTCTCCTATTGGAGCTGGATAATTTCATGTAGTTGTTCCCCCAAAATGAAACAAATAAAATGAAAAACAAAACCTCAGTAACATAAGTTGAACTCCCTGCTGGAATTATATGACCCCAGAGAGTTGTAGCTAAAAGTCAACTTCATGGTAAAGTTTTAACTCAAAACTTCAAAGCAGAATAAGAAACTACAGTTGACCTTGAACGCCACAGGGGTTAGGGGAACCAAAGCCCTGTGCAGTCAAAAATCCATGTATAACTTTTGGCTTCCCAAAAACGTAACTACTAATTAATAGCCTACGGTTGACCAGAAGCTTTACCAATAAGCATATTTTCTATATGTATTGTATATTGTATTCTTACAATAATAAAGCTAGTGAAAGAAGTTTTTTTTAAGTTGTCACAGATCTCCAAGAAAGTTTCCAACATATTTATTGAAAAAAGTCTGCATTAAGCAAACCCACAGTTCAAACCCATGTCGTTCAAGAGTTAACGGTATATAGTTTTACCACACATGTGTACAGCTCTTTCTTTCAAAGATAATTTTATATCTGCTGAGTTATTTCATTGTCACTCCAAACTTCTGAAATAAGAAATTACCCCCATTTACAGATAAAGATCAAGGCACAGAAAGCTCCAGATAAACAAATGTATAATTAATGATATTATTACCTGTTCCAGTGTACCAGTGGGAGTAAAATCCAGAAATCTAAGCTCCAAATCAAAATTACTTTCCAACTAGATTTCACTTCAAATAATTAAAGTTTCTCCCCAGTGCCAGCTCCTGTATTTTAGAAATTATGTATAGAAGTTATTAAAACACCATGCAAGTTTAAAACAAATTCTAACAGTATTTTAAATTCTTGAGAAATGAGAGCCACGGTTAGCATTCTTATTTCAATAATACACAAAAACTAATTGTTGGTGCGAAATCATTCAAACAGATTCATTTCCTTAAATGATTCACCAAGTATATCTGGCTCCTGAAACAGAGCATCAAATACAATCTCTGAAGATAAAAGTTATAATCTGTCTGGGTCCTAGGAAGTCCATGGGAAAGGATTTTCTCTCCTTGAGGAAATCCTTCCTCCTGAATTAAACAGTTAACCTTCCTTTTAAAAAATTCATCTCATATGTGATACATTGCATACATACATATGTACTGACATAATTCAAACACAATCAATATGCGTTCAAGGATCATACCCCAGCATAAAACATGATCCACTATTTCCTTTGTATGCAACATTTACTTTGGGTTACAATGAGGAAGTAAGCAAAATATGACTTATAAAATTTATCTCATGATACATTTAACAACCTTGCAAAAGCTTTACATGTATTATGCCTCGCAATAAACATTGACATTTATAATCTAAAATTCTCATTTGCGCTAAAGGCAGGCTCATTCTTTCACTTAGGTAATGAAATTTCAATATAATATGTGTTTGAGGAGGGGAGGGGAGTATAAAATATATTAATTCACTTGGCTATTACACTACCAGAAAGAGGACATCATTTTTCTTCCCACATTTCTCAAGCAATAGATTTTGCAGCAAAACTGTCAACAGATGGGAGGGTTTTAGAAATGTCTGACACATGAAATTTGCTGAGAAAAGACAGAGTTCTATGAGCAATTCCAACTTCCCATGTCCTCAATAATCAAAATATTCCAGTAGACCATCCAAAATAAAATGCTCTTTTTCCCCTTTTCTACAGCCTGTCTTCCACCTGTGAGCCATCCTAATCCGTTCTATGACAACTTCCACTACTACCTACCTTGGTGAAAAATGAGAATCTCCATCACCTAAAAAGCATCTCCCTTCACTTTTTTTCTTGCTCCTATACATTAGCTAAGAAATTGATAACATATTGTTTCCTAAGGAAATTTTTTTTCCAAATGAATCTCAGAAATATGAAGCATAGACACATATGAAGAAAGTTAAAGAGAGAGTATTTGAGGTAAAACTGCGCAGTTTGACAGAAAATGAGTTTTCTGTCAAGACTATGTATCACCTTGGTTCTAAAGAGCTCATATGTATGCAGAGGGCTAATGTTAAATGTCACAAATGTGTGCTTATGCTAATCATTTAAACATTTAATTGCTGGCATTTTTCTCTGTGGATATTGCAAGTTCCACCTGAGCTAAGTTTATTGTTTCACACTGAAATAAATCTGCACCTTTGGGGCAGCGGGGTCTCACAGAGATATTATATTCCCTGTGGGCACATGGCCTGAAGTTGTCCAATGTCAAGAAATTTGATGTTCTTCTAATTTCCTTCAAGGATACATTTTAAGACAGATCTGCCTACTGGTGAATTTTAGACCACAAATTTTTGAAAGAAAACCCCAAATTGTGATGTTAGATGACTGTTCAAGTATTTCCTCCCTTTTCTCTCACCCTGTGGGCAGAGTGGACTTTCCCATTTGCATGATGTTGGGCTTGGCCTTGTGACTTGCTTTGGTAAATGGAATATTAGAAGAGGTAATTTTTAAAAAAGGCTTGAAATATGCATATGCAGTGGGGTTTGCCTGATCATGCTTTTGACACTGCCATGTGTTATGGTCTGAATGTTTGTGTCCTCCCAAATATGCATGCTAAAAACCTAACCCCCAAAAGTGATGTTATTAGGAAGTGGGGCCTTTGCGAGGTACTTAAGTCATGAGGGTGGCGCTTTCTTGATTAGGATTAGTGGCCTTATAAAAGAAGCTCCAGAGAGCTCCCTAGCTCCTTCAGCCATGTGAGGATACAGCCTGGAAAGGGGCCCTCACGGGGCCATGCTGGCATCCTGATCTCTGATATCCAGCCTCTAGAACTGTGAGCTATGCATTTTTGCTATTTATAAGCTTCTCAGTCCGTGGTATTGTTATAGCTTGACAAACAGACAAAGAACATTTGTGAAAACGTTCTTGGGTAGTCTTCTGTTCCACGGAGGGTAAGAGACACATCAAGTTGACTTGGACTCAGCCTATAATTTGAAGTCAAGCCCAGTTGAGCCCATTCGAGATCACCTGGCCTACACCACTGTAGGCATGTGTAAGAGTAAATGCTTTAAGCATTGCATTTAGGATGGTTTGTTAACCAGCATTACTGTAGCCATAGGTGATTGATACACATCTGGCAAAAAACATATTGTTATATTAATTATAACATATAGCTAGATCCTTACGCCGAATCTAAAGCAGTTATAATTGCAAAACTTGATTAATAACCACATTGGGTGCATGTAATAAAATATGATACAGGTCAATTACCAAGATAATATTGTGTTACTTAAAGGAGAAAAAAACTGGAAATAACTTTTTGAGCTAGCTAGATATGCCTGACAAGCAGTCCTCTCTCTAAATATTTAGATTAAATACTTTCCCAGTCCTACTGAAAATGGGGAAACTAACACTTTGATGAAGAACAAGGCTGCAGTTTAATTTTGGAGGACTATTCTGATATGTTCTTATCCTGATGCTTAGAGAACCAGTTAGGAGGATATTTTTTATGCTGAATTAGCAGAGAAACAATAAATGAATACAAATTAAAGCTGCTAGAAATAATCTGTTGGTCATTTTAGATGTTATATTAAGAATCAGTTTGTAGCTATTAGATATTGATCTTAGAGAAATCTAGCATATGAACAGAGGTACATGAAAATTCTCAAATGTTAACACAAATGAAAAAAACTGGGTTCCTTTACATCGAATAAAGTTAAATATACAAGAAAATAGTTTAATATTTTTTGAAAACTTGCTTTTAATATTATAGCACCTTGACTATAATGACAAAGAATTTCATATAAGCTTCAAAAAATAGATAATTTATCTTACAGTATCTGTGAAATGTTTACTTTTAAAATTCATGAGGAGACTATTTTGAAGTTTCCATTATTTCCTTAAAGAAAATAAATCTTACTTCTTCTCTAATCTGAATAAAATCCTTAACACAGGTTTATATTTTGAGTCTAAATTGTGATTCTGAGGTGGAAGCTATTGACAAACCACAGAGCACCTTTAATGACACTGTTTTATGAGCCTTGGCGGAAAAGAAATCAGGCTTAACCACAGTGTGAAATCAAGAATGGATTCAATATGGATTTCTGAGGAGCTGGAATGTGAGAACCAATCTAAAAGGCTTGCATAGAATAAGCAGTAAGATTATTTTAGCCAAATTGTTGCTATGCCCTCAGCATGATTGCATCCTGAAGAGAAGGCTATGCTTCAACATGTTCCCAACCCTTCAGGGAATTTGTCCAGTTGGGAAATACTTTGTCAGTAAGTTTAGTTCACGTTTTCAAATTATCTTCAGGCAGCATCACCTGGGAAGTGAAATTTTATTTTTGAGGCTAAATAAATTTTATTAATGAGGATAGCAGTCCTAGACCCTGGTCATGAATAGAAACGTCCTATTCTATAATTTTGATCCCCAAATCTATAATTTTGATCCCATTCCATGTTTGTTTATCAGATACATACTCATGGATATATTTAGCATGACCAAAGAAAGAAGTTAATTTATTCTTTAATCTTTCTGTTTTTAACATAAATGTATAGATTTTAGGTTTAAGGTCTGGAAAGCAAAAAAATCTTTCACAATTGAATAAATCTGTAAAGCTTTGTCATGAAAATTAAGACTAGCAAAATGTTTCTTAAAAAAGATTTCTACTAATCATTAAATACAGCAGTAATAAAAAGATGCTGCAAAATGAGGTAGTTGTATATTTCCTTGCAATTTTCAAGTCTCCAAGGAAATGTCAAACATCACTTCCCACAATTTAGATAATTGAGTTGAGTCTAGTAAGCCCTAAAAATTGTTGCTTCTTTTACTTTAAATCAATAAGATTACTTAATGAACACTTGTTCTATTAACAAATTTTAGCATTAACAGGATGAATTATTTCTGTTACCCACCATAAAGACAAAGGTAGCTTTTCTGAAGAAACAAGAAAGCAGCTTCTCAGTATTTCTCTTGCTAAAGGATTTCTTCTAAACGTATGCTTGCAATATTTTTGAAAGATCTCTGACAATCTCAAATGCTTGAAACTAGTTCTCAGTTGGAGCAGACTCGTTGGCAATGGCTAAAACACAAGAGCCGTGTGCCAGGCAATACAAGGTGAATTCACACGCATCTTTGCAAAAAGAAAAAATGTTGTTTCTTCAGAATCTGTACCATCTGCTCCTTCTTGAGTCCTGCTACCAATGCCTCTCCAATACATGTACTTGAAACAAAGAAAACAGGTATGGATTCAATGTTCCAGATGCTATGAGGAAGCCTCTCTATATAGTTAGTGTCTAGGATCCTAGCAAAATCCACAATAAAACAATTTAGATGATCCACATGAAACATTGGAAGCAAGCTTTTCCTATGAGGCTGATATAAAGACAAAAAGAGTATTTCTTGCCCTTTCAGAGGTGAGCTAAAGAGAATCTTGGTGAAACTTAACAACCCTATAATTTAAATAAATGGGCAAACTATCTAGGTTTGGGGTATTTGCATGTTTATGTGCACTAATGAATGGAGACTGGACAAAGAATAAAAAAAAAAGAACATTATGGGACAGACATCATTTTCTGGAATATCTATATTGTGAGTGCACTTTATATGGTGGCATCTGAAGCATATATAATTTGTGGTATCTGTTTTGAGAAACACAGTGCAAAATTATAGATACATCATTTGATATGGAAACTAACATCACCAATCCAGAAAAATATTTTAAGAGTTATTATTTAATTGTGTAATACAATTTTAACCAAAATCAGCTTATTATTTATAATGTAGAAATAAATGCTTCCTTAAATTTTGCACCTGCTTATTAGTAATGTTACTGCAGTGGGCTGAACTGTGTTCCCCCCAAACAGATATGTCCATGTCTTAACCCCTGGTACCTGTGAAAGGGACATTACTTGGAAATACGGATTTTGCAGATGTAATTACCTTAAGGACTTCGAGATGAGATCATTTTAGATTTAGGGTGAGCTCCAAATGCAATGACTGGCGTTCCTTATAAGAGAGACATAGGTGGGGGGAGGGCAGTGGGAAGCCCTATGAAATGAAGGCAGAGCTTGGACTGATGCACCTATAAGCCAAAGACTGCTAAGGATTGCAGAGCTACATGGAGCAAGGAGACAGGTATGAAATGGAGGCTCCCTTAGAGTCTCCAGAAGGCACCGAACACGTTGGTTTCAGACTCATGGCCTCCGGAAGTATGTGAGAATAAGTTTCTGTGGCTCTAACTCACCCAGTCTGTGATTTGTTAGAGCAGCCCTGAAAAATTAACACATCATGTATTTCTAAGCTAGTTTCTTTTACATGTACAATACAAGAATTCGGTCATCTCAAGTTTTCTTCTTCAACATTAATCTTCATTTTTTAATTGATTAGATACCTGTTAATCAGTTTGTGATAATGCCCTAGTGTAATGATATAATGAACTTTACATTATCTTTTCTCAAAGAGAGAAGCTCCATCTTGACCAAGAGAATTAATCTTCCAGTTACAATTTTGAATGTCTGACAATTTGGTGATTTTTTTTTTTTGCTCCCTCTTTCTTCTGACGTTGCACATTTCATAATTTGATTTCACCTCTGCTACCCACAACTAGGGCTAGGTACCATAGGACAAATACAATTGCATGACTGCTGGTCACACACTTTCATGCCAGGTAAGTGGGCACACAGGGCATTCGGAGCATCCACAAAATATATAACTAAAAGCAGAAGTGAATGAGCCACAAAGATATCCCACCAAATCTAAACTACTCGTGTCCTGATTCAACTAGCTCCTCGCCAAACCCCACAGCCACTTCAGCAACACTGACGGGAGAAGAAATGTGACAGGAAGGGAACTAGTTTTAACTTATGAAGGCAAATATACCTTACTTTAGCAATTTTAACAGAATTTTAACAACAAATATGATTAGGTGAACACACAGATAGGGTCCTTCCTGGAAAGGCCTATGCATGCCGTGCATGTGAGGAATATAGAGGCTCAGTTTTCATCAACTTGTGGTAAATCCACATATTGATCTATTGTAATACATATTTACAATGTATTTGTAATACACAAACTGTGGTACATATTTGTAATGTATTTATAATACACAGACTGTGATACATATTTTCAAAGTATGCAAGATTATCTATTTTTTTTATTTTAAAAATGTATTCTTAGAAGTCATACTGAGGTGAACAGATTTGGATGGAAAGGATTTCCCTACTTTTAGCTGCTTGGTGAGCTCTAACTCATACTTCAATTATTATTTAATTTATTACCTTCTATAAAAAAAAAGTCCCTGGATCTTCTGGACAGGCTGTTACACCCAGAGTTATTATTACACATTTGGCATGGTATTTAATCACAATAAAATTCAGAGCCTGTTTCCTTAATAAGACTGTAAGCTCCTTGTGGACAGGGCCATGTCTGTCTTCCCTGTATATGCATGGCAAGCCCTTGAACATGGATCTGTTTGTGAAGAGAAAGAAAAGAGCTTATGGCAAAAGGAAGGTAAGGCACATCAACAAATGATTCATTCATTACCAAGCAAATATTTGCTGATCTTTTACTATGTTCCAAGTACTGTTCTAGCTGGGGAAACATTGGAAAAGCAATCGGTGTAAGTGCACTGCCACTAGAGCAAAATCAGTGGTTATCAGGGAGTGTGATTATACAGAACTTGTGGTTATTGGTGATGCCACATCCATGGCAAGACCAGAGGGGTGGCCCAGAGGAGAGGAGAAAAGTTTAAGGAATTGAGAATTCAAGATTTGGTGAGGGTCATCTATGTATACATTAAAATCAGCTGAATTAAAATAAACAGCAGGAGTAATGTAGGTCGTGCAGTAACCCAGGAACTAAAAATGGAGCAATAAGGAGGAGTGAGACAGGCAGTTGAACAGAACGATGAGGAGCGGAGGGTGACAGTCCGATGACATGATGTCCACAGCTCCGTGTTTTTAAGGATGATGGAAAGATAATGATTTTTTTTAAAGTAGCAGTGAGGGACAAGGAGAACACCTAGTAGCTCCACCTAATGAGAAAAAAACAGAAAAACTTGGGGTGGAGGGATAACCATCACATGAGAGATCTACAAAGGCAGCAACGTCCTCAGTGGGGAGGTAGGTGGAAGTAGAGCAGGAGGGTAAAGGCAATGGACACGTGAGAAGTGGAATATGTAGAGAAATGTGTTGACAGTAGACCACACATTTCAGAAGCATACTGGAAGAAGAGTTTCAGGCATTAGAGAGAGAAGGAAAATGGGGCAGAATGAAATGATATGCAGAACATATCATGACTAAATGATAATGAGGGGTGAGTTGGGAGTCTGGGTTTTTTTTTAATGGTGATTGAGAAATAGGAATAAAGGGCAAAATAAGAAAGTTTTTTTGAATCTAGTGGATTCAAAGCAGGTACTAGTGGTAGAGGCTGTAAAATTAAATATAAGTGGTGTTAAGAGGTAGCAAATACAGTACTAAAAAGACAGTAACAGCCATAAGACATCAATTTCTACGGAAATTCAGAAGAATATGTGACAAGAATTCTTTCCCTTCCTTTCAGACGCATAGGAAGCATGTTACCTGAAGTAACTCTCGCTGCCTCACTTGCCCAACTGCCTGACAGCATCGACTTGAGGGATTCATCCCTGGGTGTGGCATCAGCAATGATATTGGTACTTAACCCAAAGGAGCCACCTTATCTTTGGCTGCTATATGCCAGGCTACAGCCAGCACAAAATTAATATTCCACCATTGATTTCTTTTTTTAATCCTCATTTTACTAAAGAGTTGGCATAGAGGGGTATGAGACATATCCTAAAGCATAGGGTGTTATCTCAACATAGGTAACATAAAATCTATTTAAATGTACTTTGTGTTAGTAATATGCTACTTTGAATACATGAATCAGACAGTTTTGAGTTCAGTGATTCTTGCCCAAAAGAATCTGATGTTTTACCATTTCTAAATTTTATTATGAAGCAACAACAATTGGATCCTCCACCGCTCTGAGCATATTCTTGGAGTACTGAAGCCAGTGAAAAGTATATCGCCACACTCCATATAACAATTCTGGGAGAAGTAGACTGTTGAGGAGCTGGCCTATGTTAAAATGAAGAAAAGGGGAAGGTGAACACCAGGGAAAGTTCGAATCCCAATAAAGAGTACAAAATAGACTCATGATTCCCTGACACGTCACTTCACACATTTAACTGTCCCTAGTCAGGACCCAGTATCTCCAAAGTATGGTCAAAGGGAAATTTCTAAAACCATATCTGTTGCCAGCTTTGTCCATCTAACTGTGAATTCTTAGACCTTGAAAACATGGTAGCATGAGAGAAGAGTTTGCATACCCCAGATGGGTCTCTTCCTTTCAAGTGTGTATTGTTAACAATGCTTAAGTAATCACTCCTTATAGGTGACCCAAGGCCATTCCTCTAGCTAGTGACCAACTGTAGTGGGTAAAAATCATCACTCTTACAATACGATACTCATCAATTACTAAACAAGGATCTTTACTAAGCGGTCTAAGCTTATGTGTTCATAGCAAACAAGAATATCTCTCATTAGTTTCTAGTGTTTTTTATCTCAAGTTATTTTTTTTCTTGAGGTCAGCAATAGACAGCATTTTAAGTTTTAAGGAAAAAAAGTGGCTTCTCCCATGCCCCAAAGGGAAATATATATATGTAACATAATTTTTACATAATACACATATATTATTCCTGAGAAACCAAATTCTATCCCAGCACTGGACTCTATTTAGACCTCTATCAGCATCCTTCACCAACTTGCAAGAAGCCTGTAATTAGGAGATCTGAGATTGAGAAGGCTAAACTGTACTAGTTATAACTACAAGGCAGCTTAGACACTCTTAAGTCTGACCTATAAGTTGCCTCCAAATGTGTGAAAAGGTATTTGAAAAAGGATGCTGACCAGCTGTGACTAAAATGAGAGAAACAACCAAATTAAGTTATAGCATTAGTACAGTTTAACATAGGAAGAAACTTCTCAGCTAGATAGATGATTAAGTGGAAAGCCAAGATACTACCAAAGATGACAGAATTATTCTCTGAAGACCTTTAAAAAATAAAATATAAAAGGTTACTTTTGATGTTCTTTACAGGCCTGAGCAGATGTAAAGGAATAAATGTGGAAACGCTTCAGGATCCCTGAGCTCTTGTTACAAGATGTCTCAAGGGTAGAACTGACTATATACATCAGGATATAGAAGTAGACACTTTGATTTCTGATACTCATCAAAAGAAGTTTGATAATGTGCCTATATTTCTTCATTTTCTCTGCACACAAAGATAATTAACCAGCCTTTGCAGGCACTCTCAAGCACATCCATTTAGTCATGGTGTATGTTTCAGTGTAAGTGGTTAGAGTACAGAAATCCCAAGCCAATAAATCAACGCTTAACCCTGGAAGATTGGTCCCAACTAGCGTACTGTGTCTAATGCCAAAATTAAGAGAGATAATTGTGTTAGACTTCTGCATACAACTTTCCAGATATGAGTCAGTTAAAATGTTTAAGTGGATTCATGATGATGCACTGAGAAGTTAGAGGTGAAGTTCTTGGTAAGCTCATAGTCTCATGATAAAACAGACAGAGTCATGATTCACTACTGTTATAGGAAATATGTTAAGACGTTACCTGACCATGGTAGCCCTTGGAAAAGGCATTCGGATTCCCCACATCCTGTGTGCTGTCATTTGGTTTTGCAGAAGGGAAGACTAACAATCCTACTTGGGATGAGAACACTAACATACATAAACTAGAAGGGACAGAGAATTTAATCCAACTTTACTATGTTAAAAAGAAAAATCTTATGCTGGTGAATGTGAAGATTGTCAAACAAGTAGTGACAGAAATGGAATACAGCTAAATATTGTATCAGTCAGAATAGGCTAAGTTATGCTGCAGTAAGAAACAACTTGAAAAACTCAAAACCCCCACATAGGCTAAGTTCAGGAGCTCAGGGAACACACAGTGGCCACTGAAGGAGACTATAGCAGAAAAACCAAGGTGTGCTTGCCGGGGTCGCACAAACTTCAATCTGGAACAGGTTCGCGCACTGAAAGATATATTTGAAAAGACCATGTACCCAAGTTGGATCACCATGAATGAACTGATTTCAGTTACCCATCTGGATGACTCAGTAATAAAGGTATGCCCTTGAACATGTCTCTAGGTAGCACACCTAGCCCAGAGCTTCCCACACATTTCATCATCAGGCATTTCCTACTTATTCAGTAATTGCTATGTGCCAGGGCAGATGTTAAGTACTTTATATTTTTATTCTCATGACCACCACTTTATTGAGGAACCCTAAGCTCCCAGAGAGGAACTGTCTTCCTAGAGCTAGAATTTGAATCCAGACCTTCTGACTCCACACCCACAACACTACACAGGACTCTGGGGGCTGGATCTCAGACTTGGTTCAAGAACCACCGTGTCAAAAGGAGGAAACAGCAGCGACCCACTCAACCCAGTCCATCACTAGAAGCAACAAACAAAACTGCTTCCATGAAGGAAGAGGATATCCCTTCAGCCGAGACGTCTACAAACACTAGTCCCATGAGTCTCGACATTTCAGACCACTATGACCATGAGTCACCTGAGCCTTCTTGTATCGAGCAACCCAGAGGGGCTGGGGCCTCTAAAGGGAATTCATCAGAGGATCCTCAGCCTTCTGATCCCCAGCAGATATGTCTGGGAGCCTCTGATGCTCCTTGGGCCTCCATTCCCTATGACATGGATCAATTTATACAAGCATATGCCTTACCCATGGACGATGACCCCGGCGGTCTAGACCAATACCTCCTCCCACTGACCTTCAGTGTGATGGCTGACACACCCACAGCTCCTGAGAAAAGTCTGTGATCCAAATCTGGAGCAACTGAGAGACATTTCCAACACCTTTAATGAGTTGACTCCAGTCGAAATAGATCAGGGCCCAGGAATTTATCTTCTTCTGTAAGCAGAAAAAAAAATCACTCTACCCTCTGTCATTGCCTGCAACTTCTGCCCTCTGAGTATTTCCTTAACCTAACTTCAGCATCAACGACAGGTATCAGGTGCCTTTGGAGAAGAGAGGAGAAATGAGCCAGTTTTCCTTGGGTCCTGGCTTGCCTCCACTGGGATAGCTCCCTGAATGCAGCCCAACTAAAGTGAATACCACGTAAAAATGTGTTCCCCATGGGCCATCTTTATCTCTTAAAAAGAAAATTTAGGAGAGTGACATCAGCAGATGGTGGACCAGGAGGTCGCTAAGACCTCCACCGAAACAATGATTTAACAATCACGTGCTGATGAAAACAGCCCTGTGTGCTCTGGAGAACAATTAAGAAACTGCAGCAACCCAGTGGAGCCCAAAATGGGAAGGTGCCTGCATAGAAAAGCGTAGGAGTCATTTTACCTGGGGCACCCATCCCCCAGTCCCACGTGGCTTGTGGCCAACAGGGATCCCCTTGGCGTGACCTGCCCTTCAGGAGCCCAGGAGAGCAGGAGCCCTCGTGGCTGTCAGAACACCAGCAGCTTCTGCCCCTGGACTCCCTCAGTCTTGGCCTGCATTGATGCCAGCTGATGGAGCTGCCCAGAATCCAAGCCCTGAGCCTCTCCTGGGGGAGTTCCTCGAGTAGTCATGACCCCGGCTGTACCCGTGAGCTGGACCTCAGCAATCGGGGCTTCTCACCTCCTCCCCTGTCCTTGGAATGTGCACCCTGCTTGCTTTCCTGCTCCGGGAAGCTGCCCCAAGGACACAGCCCTGCAGGAGAGATGTACTGAGACCATCTGGACCATATAGATGACTGAGCCCAGCTAGGGCCTCTCTATACACTCTTAAGATTCTGGAGGAAGGGTGCAGACACAGATCAGTCTCACGGTTACCCACACAAGCCTTGTAGGACGCTCTGCAGGCTTTGCTGGAACATCTGCAAGGTAGAGGATGGGCGGTGAACCCCCAGAAAACTCAAGGCCCAGGCACCACCATACAGTTGTGGGAGTGGTTTGGTCGAATAAGATACATGTCCCAGAAGCTGTGGTAGGTGCAAGCCTAGTGTGCCATGTGACAAACAAATAAAAATGGAGTCAGTGTGGCTAAAGGAAACAAAAATGGAGCCGGGAGGCCACTAAGGAAATGGGGTCTGCACACAGCAGCAGTCCCATGTCAGAAGAGTGCCACACCGCATTCCCAAGAGCACCAATTGCTAATGGACCTATACGGACACTTGCCTCATGTGCAACCAGAAACTGAATAATGTGCAAACTTCTCTGAGGGTTCCAAACACAAAATGTTCGAAATAATTTATGCAAATGAGTTAACGTCTGTTGTTTATCTTTAAAACCCCTCAACTTTGTTGGCAGCTGGGAGTACAATTTGGGATGCTACCTCAATCTGTGTCTCTCTGGACTGCCATCCCTAAATCCCCAGATAAATGCAACTCAGTGTTTCAAAAGAAAAACTCAAAACCTTAAAACAATCAAGTGTGAATCTTATTCACGCTACTCATAGCAAGGGAGTTTCACATGAAAAACAATGTAGTTACCTCATTCACCCATATTATTAAGTCCCCCCCCCATACCCGATTGCAGTCACTGTCCATCAGTGGAGTAAGAAGCCACAGAGTCGCTACTTGTCTTCTCTGTGCTATACTGTCTTCCCCATGATCCCTCCTCCTCATCATGTGTTCTAATCATAATACCCTTAAATGTAACTCTTTAGAAGCCTTCTTTTTTCTGCCTAAGGTAGTTGATTTTTGGAATGAGGCAATGTTACTACTATACGAGAATGCTTGGTTAGATAATATGTGTTATTTAACCAGTCATATTAACATTAAGCTCTTCAACTATGCCTCTGATCTTTACAGAACAACATTCTATACCAAGTAAATCTGCAAGAGTCCACGCATTTCCAGCACTTCCAAATACACTTTACCACTCAGTGATTGTCTAAAACAATATTGTACAATCCTATGATGTGTTACTCTCAAAAAAATTAGTAAAGGAGAAGCACTTTAGGAAGTTTTTATTTCTTAAGGTTAGCTAAAGGGAATAGATGTTTTTCAGGATATAAAATAGGAAGAATGGTGAGACTTACTAAAATGAATGGCAATATAATTGAGATAATAATCTAAGGGGTTTATTAAAGCATTGTGTAGACATTATTATAAAAATGTGTGAATTGCTTATAGCACATTCTCAAAGGATCTTTTACTGAACACTAATTGTGACATATTAAAAGTAGCCCATTAAAAGGGAGTTTGGAATCAAATACATTTGGAAGAAAAGGTGTAAACAAAAATGTTTTCTACTGTAGAACAGCACAGATACTTTAAGATGCTAATGCATTATAAACCTCTAAGACAGTATAAAATATGGAAAATTTCCTAAACTTAATCATGGAATGCTTTTTTTCACATAATTTCTATTCATATCACATAGAATATGGTTATTTGAGACAACAGTTGGGAGAGAGACTATTTTACAAATGAATAGTTGTTTATATAAGCATTTCTTAACACATATGGAAACTGTAACTCAAGAGATCAGCCTTCTATGTATAGTAAGTTTATATTAAAAAACATGAATTTTGTTCTACATACATGAAACAAAAATTCTTCTAAGAAGTTATATGGATGAAACGTTCTCTACTGAGGTTTTAGCAAGTAATTCTTTATTGATAGAAAAAAACATTTTTGCCTTAAGTCTATTTTGTTTGATACTAGTAGCTATACCATTTTTATTTTTGTTTAGTGTTTACATAGTTTATTTTGTTTAAACTTTCTGTATCATTCTATTTTAGACATGACCCTGCTCAATAGCGTTTAATTAGACTTTTTTTAATTCAGGACATTAATTTCTCTTTTAACTGGCAAATTTAGTTCATTTATATTTAGTACAATTACTGATATATTTTGTTTTGAATCTGTATTTTTGTATGTTCTCTTGAGCCACCTTTTCTCTGTTCTTGCCTTCTTTTTGAACTGCCTTGGAATTGTTTTTATCATTCCATTTTTCTCTACTAGTTTGAAAGTTATAAACTGTTTCTTTTCTTTTTTTGTGGTTATCTTAGAAATTAAACCATGCATTTATAATGTATTACAATCTAAAGTAAATTAATAACTTTATCTTCCAAGACAACAAATGGTCTGTTGAACATTATAACTCTCTCCCAAATCAAAGTCTCCAATTACACATATATATATATGTGTGTAATTGGAGACTTTATACAGGCAATATTAACTTAGATATACCTGCATACCACTTTGTCCTTGGTTTTCATTTCTTCTTATACCTCAGATCTTCAATATGAATAATTTTCCTTCTACATCAAGAATATTATAAAAATTTCTGTTGTAGGTCAACTATGACAAATTTTATGACTATAGTAGGTAACCATCTTAAATCAGAGTTAATTCATAGTTTCATAGTTTTCCAGGACTATAAAGAATCTATGAACCTGGGATGCAGGACCTCAGAAGGGTGGTTTACTCTTACCCTGAGCATGTGTTACTTTGGTTTATAATTTACTGTGGAAAGAGTCTTCTATTTGATTGGTCTTTCTGCGCAAGCTTAGGGATTTAGTTTCTGTCTCTGACATCCAACAAGGTCACCAAAAACAAAGTTCTAATTTCCCAGAGTCACATAAGGGGAAAAAGTTTCTGTGGGAAAAAGTTTCCATGTCCAGTTTCTTTACCTTTCTGGGTTCCCACATTCACTTTAATTTTGGCCTGGTAATTTCTATGATCTTATTAGTTCTTCCATGCCTTTAAAGACTTTATTTTTATTTTTATAGCTTGACCATTTTTTGGCTGTTTTTGAGAGTGAAAGTCCAAATTATCTAGCCAGCTATTATCAGAAACCAAAACCTCAGATTAGCACATTTCTGAGGGTCATTTATTAATGCATTCATGTAACAAACATTTAGGGGTACCAGGGATCCACCAAGCATTGTTTTAGACATGGAAGTATTGGATTGGACCTCTGGCAAGAATTTCATAATCAAGGGTTCATTGTGCAATTCAAACACCTTTGTCTTCCTTTTGGAACACATGATATCAAAAGAGAGATGACACCATAGGAAAAGATCAAGAAGCAGTAGAGCGGTATTTAAGAGGACAGGGTCTGAAATGCTATTCTTACTCTTACTAGCTATTTACCCTTAGGCAAATTGGTTATGTTCTCTATGCCTCAGGTTCCCCACTTATAAAATGGGAATAATTATAGTTATGGTCTTATTGGCTTGTTGTGTAGATTAAATTGATTAATACATATAAAGCTCTTAGAACATTTCTAAAATGCTTAGCTTTTAGATGTTAGCTTTTATTTTACTCTACACAATAGAATGCCAATTGATTCTACAGTGCTGTTGATTTAGGAGTTTTGAACACCAACAGCCTTAAAAAAAATTAATATCAATGACTGTGTGTAGTATGAACTGGACATACATTCTGGGAATTAACCATCATGTATTTTACTACCCGTTACTTAATAATCAGGAAGCAGAGTTCACCTGGTCCAAAAATAAATATGCTAAGTGTATTGTATTATTCTCTTGTTTGCACCTTCGGTGTCAAGGGTTGAGTAATTATAGTAATTAGCCCACACATGCCATCCTTATTGGTCCATGCAAAGTCCCTTGTTTTATCTACATAACTGATTTTTTTACCCTTTTTTTACCCTTTCTCATTTATAAATTCTCCCCCCCAAGCAACTATTCTAATGCTTTTTTTTGGTATCATTAATACACAATCACTTGAACAACATTACAGTAACTAGACCCCCTATTATCAAGTCCCCCCACATACCCCACTACAGTCACTGTCCGTCAGCGTAGTAAGATGCTATAGAATCTGTTCTAATGCTTTTTTAATGTCTTGAATCTGTGTGAACACTTGTGAAACTTCTTGTTTATCTGATTAGCTCAATTTATAGCAATTCATTATCAACTGAAAAATGCACACCCAAAGCCCTCTACCAGGCCACACACAACAAGTATTTAACAGTCTCACAAACACAAACAGCAATTCTTTGCCATCTACCCAGCCAACCAAGACAGAGAATTCAGAACGTTCTTTTGTTTTTCTATCTCTCTCAGCTCCCTTAACAAAATCCTGCCAATTCTACCCGCCCGCAAAATCCACTTCTTTCTCTCATCCCCACTGCTACTACGTTATATCAGGCTCTCATCAACCTGTTTGCTCACAACTGCATCAGCTTCATGTCTCTCCCTTGCTAAATCTAAGCCCTGCACTGCCACCAGAGTAATTTTACTAAGGAAAACTAATTTAAAGCAGGTTGGTTGTGATTCTAAATAATATCCAGTAACTCCCTATGGTGCACATGATAAATTATAAACTCTAGGTGTAGCTTTACAAATCTTTCACGATCTGGCCCCGGCTTGAGGCTTACTTCCCCCCACCTGTTGCTTCTCACACCTGGTCTGAAGTAGCTGCAGAACCCCACCAGGAACTTCTGTGCATCAATGATTGGGCCCACGCTGTGCCTTCTCCTTACATGGCTTTCCTTTCTGTGCTCCACATGTGTTCTTCCCCTTAAATTCTGTTTTAATGGCATCCTCACTGAAGGCCTAAACCAACTGCCACCACCACCATCACCCTCACTGCCCACGAAACGGTGCTCTCACCTCCGTGTTTCCTCCGATTTTGGGCAGACCACTGGCCACACCCGTCATATTACAGTGGGGACTAAAGTGTGTCCCTACCTCAGAAAAGTTCACATGTTGAAGTGCTAACCCCCATACCTCAGAGTGTGGTCATATTGGGAGATGGGGGCCTTTAAAGAGGTAATTAAAATGAAATTTGGATGGGTCCTAATCCAATATAACTAATGTCCTCATGAGAAGAGGAAGTCTGGACATAGATATATACAGGAGTTCTGCTTCCAGACTGTAACATCAGTGCTTCCCTGGGTCTCTAGCCCGTCAGCCTGCTGTACAGAATTTGGACTTGCCAGCAAGCCCCCCTCACCACACCACACAAACTGGTGATCCAATTCCTTAAATTTATCTCTCTCTCTCTAGATAAATACACACACACACACAAATATATATATATATATCCTATATATTTTGCATATACACACATATATACACCATAATACATGCACATATGTATACATCCCTATATGTTGTATATATTTATGTATATATAAGAATGCATAGATGTATATGAACGTATGGCTATGTATATATGTGTACATACATGCATGTATGTGTACTCAATGACTTTTATTGAAAAACATTAATATTAATAAATTTTTCATAAAATGAATACTAGCTTATATATATGTACTATTTATACACATATAATATGAATATATGCAGTGTATACATAAATATAAATATATATTGGATATATCCACAGTGTGTACATACATATATCCATATTATAAATATATATATTTATTCATAGTTGGAGATTAAGCCATTTGGGAAGGATTACTTCTGTTTCAAGGACCAAGGTATGGAATTCACAGCATTAGTTATTCATTTCCTTAATATTATATGGTGATGGGCAAATAACAGGCATGCAAAGTACTTTGGGAGACTTATAAGTATCAAAGAGTAACATACCCTGCAAGTAGTTTAAGAATAGAATGAGATGTCATCAAATTATTTTCTATACACCTAGCCAATGAAGTAAGTAAGGACTTTTAGCAAAGACTTTTTTTTAAATCAAGCAGAGTTATACCAATATTATGGTATGGTCACTTGATTTTGTTCTGGAACATTCTGCAACTTTGTCTTTATAAACTTTTTTAACTTGCTGTGAGTTTTATAAATGCCAATAGATAAATCTCTTCCTGTGACCAGAGATGTGTTAGAAGGCAGAAAATGAAAGTTTATCCAGATAGTTATTATATTAACTGCCTTAAATCCTAGCATACTAAAGATGTAATAAGATATCAAACACTATAAAATGAACATCCAAACAGTTTAGTAGGTTATTTCATTTTTTCCTGAAAAGTCACTCAAAAAAAAAAGAAATGATGCATTATTGATCCGTGCCACCCACTTTAAAGCTATCAGATGAGCATCCTGACTAGTACAGAATGGGAAAGAAAGGAAACAAAAGACTGTGTGTCCTGACTCACTCACCTCTCCACTCCGATTTTCCATCTCTCTTACTGTCTGCACACTGATCGTCTAGGCCAGGTGACAGGTTGACTGAATTGCCTTTTACTGTTCCTTTGGACTTGTACAATAACATGTTAATTGCAACCTTGAGCTCTTCTTCTGCTCTACTGATTACATAATCACCTTTGCCTAATTGATGCTTCCCAGCATGTCAAAGACACCCAGTAAAATTAAATACAAAAGGAAATCTTTCACTGCCTATTCTTCTCCAAGTAAATATAGTCCCAAAGCATCTGTAACCTCAAGACTGTTGACAGTCCACAGGGTCCAGTTTTAAAACCATAATGAAAAAACAGAAAAACAACATTTTCTCCAGAAGCACTCCCTCCACCACTTCCAATATCTTAGATCCAGTCTTCCTTTCCCAACCCACTGACACCCAGGGGCTAGATTTGCCAGAAGGAATTAATAGTGATGATTATAATACAGAAAGCAGCGGCTGCACCTGGTCGGTTGTATGTCAGTGGAGCAGGAGGCCAACCTAGACAGCAATGCTTGGTGATATTATCTTTCACCTTCAAACAAACACCCTGCTGTTTACTCTTTACAGTAAAGATATGCACATAGTATCCTTGGCATTTATCTTGTTTGAATACTATTGAAAATACCATTGTCCTTACTGAATCTGAATATGCAGGAGACAGACTTTACAGACACATGACTATATTACTGTGTTTACTAATGAGTTTGCCAAGTACAGTAACAGCTTAGCTATCAGACCTCCATCTGGAAACATTACCAATCCAGAATCTACCAGGATCCAGGAATCAAATACAGTAGGGCCTTTGAAGAAATGGAAACATGGCATGTCACACCTTCTGAGTGTCTATTGGATACACTTATCAAATAGGACTACCTTCGTCTTTCATTCAACACAACATATTTACAGTTATCAGATTTTCAACCTCATAGTCAATTAGAATCAACAAAGAGAGGAGCTGCTGTAGGCAGGAATATGAAAGCATTGAGACATCAGGTAATAAAGAGTTACTAATTAATAGATGCTCAATGATATGTTGATTATATAAAAAATTCTATTATTGCCATCCTATTGTGATATATATATATACATGTTGGATATAGAAAAACAGAAAAATGCAGATCATTAAAAAGAGACGACATAATCTATTTTCACCCTGAATGTCATTTATATACCACTGCTTGACCATTTGTTCCTTCCTCTCCCCACAGAAGATAATCCCTCTTAGAAAGAAATTTTTGTTGGAATAGCCTGGTTATGGAATTATCTGTCTTCATCTTACAGTATTTACATGCCTCTCTCTGATGTCCACTATCTCAGTTACTTAATGCTATATAACAAATCAACACAAAGAAATGGCCTAAAAACAACATTTTGTTATATTTCCCAAATCTGTGGGCTTGTGAGGTTTAACTAGAAAGTTCTTATGACATGTGGTCAGCTGGGGTTATTCACATGATCATGTTCTGCTGGGATCCCAGCTCTGGCTGGGATGTACCTGGTGCTGCCAGGTCGGGGTGGAATGGCTAGAGGCTGGCTGGGTGTCTTTCTGAGGGTGGTTTCCCTTCATTTAATGGCCTAGCCTGAGTTTCTTTATGTGGTGAGTAGATTCAAGAAGGTGAAAGCACAAAGTATAAGGCCTCATAAGGCCAGAGCCAGAAGCCACACAAAGTCATTTCCATCTTTACCAGTTAAAGCAAGTCACAGAGTCAGCCCAGAATGAAAAGGCGGGAGAAGGACTCCCCCTCCTGATGGGAGCCACAGCATACATTGGCAGGGACGGGAGGAACTGCAGCAGCTGGCTTTGAATAAAATCATCTATACTATAATTCCTTCAGGTGCCACAAACCCAGGAGTGAAACAACCACGTGTGAGTGGGCAAGTGTGAGGCCCAAGGAGACAAAGTCAGCAAACAAGACAGTCACCAAGGGAGCGGCCATTCGTCAGTATCCCACGGGAGGTCTGGCCAGTAAAGTACAGCAGGAGTGGAGCCCAGATGAAGGACAGGTCAGCAACCACGGAGCCAAAGCAGAGACAAGGGAGCGCATCCCAGGTCGGTCCACGGTGTGATGGCGCGCACCAGAGGCCACTTACCACTGGAAGTTGTTTGTCCTCCGCACGGTCTTAAGCACTGACTTTGCTTTGTTCACTGAGGACTATGTATTTCTGATAAACCACAGGAGCAAGATACACTCTGCAGGGGAACACAGTGCAGGAGAGGTGTTTCTTAGAAGTTCTCATCCAAAAATGACACAATTTACCCAAAGGACAAGTTAAGCATATGTTTAAGGCTTTAGCAAATGGGGAGCAACAAAAAGTAATTCTTTGGTAAGAAGTTGATATCATTTAAGAAACTGAGAATATATTTCACAAGAAAGTATCTATTAAAGACAATTATAAATTTTTATTGGATAATATAAAAAAGACCTAAACAAATAGACATACCGTGTCGCATGGGAGGTCATAGGAGCACAAAAATTCAATTTTTTGTAAATCAATATATAAATTTAATGTGCTTCCAAATAGAATTTCTTCACAATTACTTTTATAAATTGGATTACATTAAATTTTTTAATAATTAAGAATTAAAATAATACATAAAGCCATTGAAATAAAATCAATATGGCATTAACATAAAAAAAGACATAATAAAATAAAGAACCCGGGAGAAAAAAATTCACAATAAAAAATACATGTCAAAGATAGTATTTCAGTTTAGAGAGGGAAATAATGGATTATTTATATGGTGCTGGCACAGAAGACTATCTCTCTGAAAGAATAGAATTAGGATCCTGTCTTAGGTCAAAGAAAAATAAATTCCAGGTGGATTAAAGACTTAAAATATCAGAAATAAACAAAAATCATACAAGAAAATCTAGAATTAAGATTTGTATAAATAATGATGGAAGAGGAAAAGGAGGAACTCTCTGAAACCAAACTAGAAAAAGGTTTCATAAAAAAGATAAACATATTTGACAGCATAAAACTTTTTAGATTGTCAGTACAGAAAAGGTGTGTAATGCAAAAGATATCAAAGTCAGAAGACAAATAAAACTATTAATCTTAGAAATATTAAGAAACAGACTCAGAAGAAAGAGATCTTAAGTTTATCAAAATCTCCCAACCCAATAAACAACTGGGAGAAAGGTTGAAGAGATGGTCCACAACAATGGAAACCAGCATGCAAGTGAACACAGAAGATGACCACCCTCACTAATAGTGAGGAAAAGGAAAATTAAAGCAAGAACCAAATATCACTTCACAGCCATTAAATTGAGAAATATAAAAAGGACCTATCTATTCTTGGGTTTCCCCTAAAGGAGGCCCTGGATAAGGATGTGTTTCATAGGTGGTTTATTTGGGAGGTAATCCTAGGGAACAGGAGTTGAGTAAGTAGGGAGAATGAGACAGAAGAGGAAAAGCTGACAAAAGGGGCCCCTTTTGTTATAAAGACTACACCTGCGGGCAGTGGAGGTTCAATTCCATCAAGACCTCCTGAAACATGAAGAGTATCTCCCAGAATTGTCCTTTGCAAAGAAACAAGACAGGAGCATTAATCAACTGAGGATGCCAGAGCATTTCTGTGTGGCTCAAACACACAAGGGCAAATCCAGAAAACTCTCACATCAACCACAGCATTGAAGAGCCCAGGGCACACAGTGAAGACGTGGCAAGCACTTGTAGTTAGAAGATATCAACTTGAAGTTATTTGAAGCCTACAAGTAATATCCATTCCAGGCATGGATAAAATCCAAGATGAAGTCCAGAAGATTTGATATAGGGTACCAGAATTATTTTCTCCAAATTTTCTGTAACAACTACTCCTGTCAGAGACAAGGTAAAATGGATATTCTTCCATCCACTGTCAGAGGAAATGTGTACAAGGCTTTGTAAGGCTGTTTGACAACATCAGTTAAGACTAAGAATACATATATTTCCTTTTTGTCCAAAGAGCCCCCCTGAATGCTATTACAAAAATAAAAGCATATGTACATAAAGGTAAAAGCAAAATCTTGTTTATTATAGCATTATACAACAAGCAGAGGAAAAGAAACTAAGTGACTATAATAGGAAAAGAGTTCAGTTATTTTATGTCTTCATCATGGAACATTTTGTAACCATTAAAGGAGTGAATCACATGTCTAGCAATTGACTTGGAGAGATTTTCCAAGAGAGGAGCAGAGCAGGGAGGCAAGTGCCAGGGAGAGGAACAGGAACAAAGAGGAAGGATGCTGATGAAGACAGAAAGATAAAGAACAAGGAGAGGAGGGAAAGGGACAGAGAGAAAGGAAGGAGGAAGGCAGGGAGGCAGGGACAGAAAAGAGGGAAGGAAACAGGGAGGGAGAAAATTTCTTCCAAAAGATAACTTTTTCACATCTGGGAGCTAGATTGCAGAAAAAAAGCAAAAAGTGAGACAAGAGAAGTTACACTTAATTTTTTAGGATAAACATTCTTTAGTTTGCAGATTAGATTATATACAGATTAATCCCAAAATAGAAATTACACATATGTCACTTCTGCATTAATGAGGCAAAAAACATTCATTGTTTGAGATAAAACTGTACATATGCCATTGTTTATCCTCAGTGTTTTCATATTTGGAAATATTTGTGAACTCAGTACTTCAACAAGAATTAAGTTTTACCAACACCTGCAATCTAACAAAAACGCTGAGTCTTTGGTGAAGGAATTAGTTTGGGCTCTTTCTGCATCTGAACTTGCAGAAGTAAAAGCCATCAAACTAATTCGTGTTCATGTATCTACAGCCTGAAAAATTACTGTGTATATGAGCTATTCAGGGTTGATTGACACATCACCATTAAAATTATAGAATAATTCTAAGAATCATTGGTTGTCATAGCACAATAACAATCCACAACCTCTCCCTAAACCCCCAGTTCACCTACTGAGGAAAATGGAAACCTGGAGAAAAAATGTCAACAATTCCTGGAGTCTTTCTTATATTCCAGACACTGGTCTCATAACTCTCATATGCTGTCCCATCACAACTTGTGAACAGGTTATTATCATTTTTACTTTCAGTGATGAGGAAACAGAAAATGTGAGAGTTTAAGGAATTTGCCCTAGATGACATAAGCATACAGTAGTAGGTCTAAGATGTGAACCCAGGAAAATCAGACACTAAAAGCTCATTTAATTCTATGGTATCATCTTCATTCAGTCATGCAGTTAAGCATTGGGGAAGTGTGCCAGCCCAAAGAACCACAAAGGGAAATTTTCTCCCCACACCTCGCTTATAATCTGAAACTGTACAGACAGTAGGAAAAAGCAAACCTAAGCAGTAGGGACTGTAACTGATAAGGAAACTGAGAACCAGAAATGTAAAGTAAGTTTTTTAAAGTGATGAAGGAAGAAAACAACAGAACAAGACTCAGATTTTGGTCTGCTTCACTCTAAATTTAATCGATTGGTCCTAAACTGATTCTCCATCCCCCTCAGGGAGAAGAAAATGTGTTTCAAATGGAGAAACAGAACACGTCGAGGCTAAGGGTCCTCTCACTTAAGAACCAAAGCTCAGAACACCAGACTTGGTTATCGTTGTAGTTGCTATTCCCAAGCCTTTAAAGACAGTCTTAATAACTAGAGTATACTTGGATTTCCTGGATGTAAATAAAATCAACAGTCACAGGTATAATGTCCTTAAGGGGTGTTAAAGTTTTAAGACAAATATCTGCCTACGAAGGAGAAGAACTGATAGGGCCAGTGAGAAGGAGGGAGGCAAAGAGCAGTGGGAAGGAACAGTGAGGAGCATGGTGCCTGGGGCTGAGAAAAAGACCTCAGAGAAGCTACAGGTCTTATGGGCACTTTTCAAATAAATACCTACTGAGAGTGTGAAATGTGAACTCCTGCCCCCATCTTACTAGGGAATCCTTGACTTGGTAATATTTTGGTGCAAATGGATTGTTTTGGTGAACTTGAAGAGTGAGAATGGCTTCACTTCTGGCAAGAAGTGAAAATGGCTACTAGGCTAAGTATGGGTGACATGTGGGTCACACCCCAAGGAACGGGGAGTCCCATTCGGCACCCTGCTGTCTCCTCATCCGCGGCCATGTTATCTTTGCTCAAGTCCGCACACCCTCTTACATTCGCCATATTAGCTACTGACCCGCAGTCATGTAAACACCAGTGAGCACATCCTCACTTCATAAAAGAGCAATGAAGGGACACATGATGGGAAAGGACAGGGAAGTCACAATGATCATTATCAGATTCTCCATGCAAAGCCCAAGGGAGAAAAGCAGGACTGACAAGCAAGGATTCGTCTCCCTGACCACTTGAGATTTTTGTTCTCCTGGATTGATAAATATACCTGAAGTGTTTTTTCTGGGGCAGAGGAAGACATCTCTCACTCCTGCAACAGGAAGGCTGTGATTTATCCAGACTGGTGGTCCCTTCGCTACTCACAAGCTGGAGGCACCAGCTATCTCAAAAAGTCCTATGATACAGATACATCACTTACTCTCGGGCCAGTGCATATGCAGGAACTGGAGTCGGCATGAATCACTGTCCAAGAAGCATCAGTTTACCTGAAGCCACTTTATTCTTTACAGTCATCTTGATGTGCAACTTTTGGCTGTACGACCTTAAACAAGATACTTCTTGGCTGGTTTTCTCAGTTGCAAAATGGATCTAACAAGGATGTGTAGTAGGAATGTTATGAGGAGTAAATAAGATATGCTGTGGAATACTTAGCTTAATATCTGATACATGGTAATCACTCAATAAAAGCTATATTTCAAAGTTAAAAATACAAACAAGTGCTACTATGTTATAGATCAGTGTTTTTTGAACTCTCTGTAGTGAAGGATCAGATCTCCTCCAAAACCATCATGACTAATATTTCTGATTGCTGTGCGTGGAAGTCAAGACAATGTCAAATTGCTTTACAAGTTTCAAAATGAGTGCTCTCAATTTCTATACATATTTCATTACGGACAGTTTGTAGAGCAACATGCATCTATGAACCATACTTAAAGCAGCACCTTAACAGAATGCCATCACTGTCTCATAAGATAATAAAGTTAAAATAATGGATTTGTTGTCACCATTCCATTTTCTTTATTGGAATCCTTTGAAATTATCTACTAGGGGCTGTATACAGTCCATATAAGCAAAACAAAATGGATAGATGCTGCAATATATATATATTCAAGCAAAAAGTGTATTCACCTTATCTGCCTCTGTAATTGAGGCAAAACAATAATAGGGAGTCAGAATTACCAAAAATTATATATCCAAGCCTCTTCAGTTTTATGTATATCCACTCTACAGTGTCAATTCTTCCATCAGGAGAAAAGAAAATAGCTGAAGTACTCTACATGGCAGTGTAATGCTACTTTTTTTTTAAAAATCAGGAGGGTACAGTAAATTGCATCATTTATCAAAATAGTTGATAATAATGCTCCTCCAGGCCTGCACTTGGCACAGGCATATAACTTATTACCAGTCCCAAGCCATCAGAACATGCACAGAAGAGTATTTTCAAAACCACTTACCATTTATTTAAAGTGTTTTGAAGTATAAAATAGCCAAATTCCTAGGCAGTCAGTATATACTTCAAGCCAAGCACACTTAAAATCACAAAGGAACAGTTTTGACTATCCAAAGAAAAATAATAGTCAATAATTAATTCTACAATTATTTATGTACACTAGTAAAATGTTTGGAGTCCATAATATTGCATATAAATTACTACTCATAATGAAATGAAGCCAGCAGAATTTTGAGTTTGACTTATTTTTTTTAGAAAACAAACCCACCATCCAAGTAAATACTCATTATGGTTTGAAAACTTAAACTACAGAACTGATTTCAAAGACTTTAGGAAAAGTAATATTTATCTCCTAAAGTAGTGGGTTTACATATGAAGCTTTACAAAGTTATTTTCCTGATAATAACTGATACATATTACTTTATGTAGAATGTGTTACATAAACTTGGAAGAATGTTGAAAATTTTTTAAATATCAACTAGTTCGACATTCAACTCTATTAGTCAGTTTTCTTTAATTATAAAAATTACTATCTGTGTGGCTAGGGAAATATTAAAATCACAATGAAATAACCAATAACTAACAACCTTACACTTCTACTAGAATGACCAAAAAGAAGCAAGACACAGCCACGCAAAGTGCTAGGAGGCATCCAGAGCTACAGGAACTCCCATGCATTTCAGGTGAGAACGGAAATGGTGTAAACACTTTGAATGACATTTAAGTAGTATCTTATGAACAGTCATTTACCAGGTCACCCAATAATCCCACACCTAGGTACTTTCTCAAAAGAAAGGAGAACATAGTTGATATTGGTGTTGTTATGTATGGTTGGGATTGGGTAACAACTGCAGTTTGCAGCAGACACCAACAGAACCAGAAAGTCTGCAAGGGTAAGCTTTCTTAAAATAAGTGTGACAGCAATTCTCAACTTCAATTAGTCAAAAGTTATTACAATATGAAAATCAACAAAAGGCGTGTGCAAATACAGTCATGTCAAGAACACGAAGTATGCGACCATGATATGCATGATAATGTAAGACAGAATTTTTTCTATTAACAGGGATAACAGAAAAATCCATGTGCCAGACATGATCCTCTAAGAAACACACCTTTCTGATTTAAGTAACAACACAATAAGCGAATTCATTTATTTAAGGGATAAACATTTTTCATCAGAATGTGAATTATACAAATTAAAATTTATTCCCTCAAAAAAATATAGCACAAAACTAAATAAGGAGGGGTTTTGAATAAACATGACAACATTAACCACCTCAAATGGGTCTTCAGAGTATCAACATCAGAGATGATCTATTATTTAATGATATTCTTGTGCTCGAAACCTTTTTTAGTTACTTCTCTGGAACTACCCTTGGAGCTTCTTCACAGCCCACACAAAAAAGCAATCGTGTAATATTTTTACCTCTACCAAAGTCATCTAACTTAATCACTCACGTTATTTCACCAGATTTGGTTTCAAATAGCATCTGAGAATTTCCAAAAGTAAAATCCATCTTGGAGCACAATTTGTCATCTGGCTTCTATTTGAACTTTGACTAGCTATGAGGTGGCTCTAAATTCATGGCACCAGTCAAGAAAACTGTTGTAAAAGGGAAAACAAAGGTCTAATAAATATAGTCTGGCTTCCAAGTCAGGGCACAGTGAGGGAAATAAGGCCCTTCACTAGGTCACGAAATTTAACAAAAGGGGTGCCCCAAAACTCCCCTATGCAGCTAAATAATATGATAATCTAATATTTTTAAAAATCCAAAAATCAGTGCAAAAAATCCATGATGAACAATATATCAAATTTTAAATAAAACACAGAATCCTAGTCTGCCCGGTGTGACTCACTTCACTTATCTGATTACTCACTAGTAAACAATAAAAGAAAAATAAACCCAAAGGCTTACAGGGAAACAGCAAAAGAAACCATCCACAAAGTGAAAACAGCAACGTACAGAATGGGAGAAAATACTTGCAAAGCACATATCCAATAAGGGTTAAATATCCAAGATATATAAGGAAATATAATTCAGAAGCAAAAAAATAAAATAAAATAATTGAATTAAAAATGGGCAAAAGACCTGAACAGACTTTCTCCAAAGAAGGTATTCAAACAGCCAACAGGGACATAAAGAGGTGCTCAACATCACTAATCACCAGGGAAATGCAAATCAAAATCATGATGAGCTATCACCTCACACCTGTCCAAATGGCAATTATCAAAACAAGAGATAACAAGCTCTGGTGAGGATGTGGAGGAAGGGAACCCTCATGCACTGTTGATGGGAATGTAAACTGGTATGGCCAATGTGGAAAGCAGTATGGAGTTTCCTCAAAACATTAGTAGAACTACCATATGATCCAGCAATTCTACTTATGGATAACTGAAGGAAATGAAATCATTATCTCAAGAAGGTATCTGCACCCCCATGTTCACTGCAGCATTATTTACAGTAGCCAAGACATAGAAGCAACCTAGGTATCCGTCAATGGATGAATGGATTAAAAAATATGCTAAGTTATATACATATACATATATGCATATATATATATATACACACACACACATACATACATACAATATTATACAGCCATAAAAAAGAAAATCTTGCAATAACATGGATGAACCTTGAGGGCATTGTGCTAAGTGAAATAAGTCATACAGAGAAAGAAAAAGACTGTATGATCTCATTTCTTTGTGGAATCTAAAAAATCCAAACTCATAGAAATAGAACAGATTGGTGGTTGTTGACTTTGGTGGAAGGTACAAAATGAGAGAAATGGGTGTAGGTGGTCAAAATTAGAGACTTCCAGTTATAAGATAAATAAGTCCCAGGGATGTAATGTACCACATTGGTGACTACAGTTAATGATACTGTATTGTATATTTGAAAGTTGCTAAGAGAATAGATCTTAAAAGTTCTTATCAGAAGAAAAAAATGTGTAACTATGTGAAGTAACACATGCTAACTAAACTTATTGTGGCAATCCTTTAGCAACATACACATATATCTAGTCATTATGTTGTCTACCTTAAACTTAAGCAATGTTATATGTCAAATATATCTCAATAAAACTGGCATGGGGCATGGAGGCTTACCAGGGAAAAATAAATCATCTGATTACCTTGACATCATATCTTACCTCCTGGAGCCAAGTACTATGATTTCAATCTGAGCAGTCACACGAAAGATCCCAGATTTAACACAAAATAAGAAAGTAACCGGATTTCTCCTGCCCCACCAACACTACAAAGTGGTCACATGAATGTTAATATTCAAAGCCTAGCAGCTTGTTCTGTTGTGCCCAAGTCACAAGTCCCCAAGAGACCACCAAGAAGCCGATTCCAATGCAAACACAAAAGGGTCATTTATTTCAAGCTTGAGCTTGGACTCACACCTGTCACCGACATAGCGGTTCCAAAGTGAGAGCCCCGAGCCCAGGGCAGACAAAGTTTCCATGCATTACAAAGTGCAGGGAGAGGGGGGCCATGGGTTAAGTCTGGCTGGTGCCCAGCTGCTGGCTGATGTAAGATATTTTATCTTTAAGGGACAGGAGAGCCTGGACCTTGAGTGTCTGAACCTTGAGGTCGTTGCTAGGGAACTATCTGGAGTGAGGGTTACTGGAACAAACAATGGGTGGTTTTTCCAGTAACCGGCTTTTTTCTTAAGAGGGCCACTTTAAAATGGAGTTTCTCTTGCTCTCACAGTTCCCCAAAGCAAGTGGTGAATTTCAGCCTCTAGTAGTACCCCCAAGGAGAGCTTGTGTGCAGTCAGGAGCAGCGACCTCCCTGGGGGCTGCTTGTGCACGCTCACGGTGAGGGCTGGAGACAGATCACACCCACGTTCACATACAGAATTCTCTTTCACCATGCCATCGCCTGTCTCACTTTCACAAACATGCTTCAGGGTGGCAGAGGGGCTCAGCAGGCGTGGCTTTCTTGACCTACTAGCTGTTTTAAAACAACTCAATTTTTAACAAAACTTCTCAAGGTGGCTCATATAACAGGAATGTCCATTCTGGAAAATACAGTGCTGTAAATCACAGGACAGCTGTACTCTAGCTGCCCACTCCTTAGCAGCTGTGTTGAGTTCTGTGCTGAGTCAATCTTGGTGTTTCTTCATCTGCACAAAAGAATGACGGGGCCTTCGGAGAGGTACTTGCATCGCGCGGCTGCAAGGTCTGAATTGGATTCTGTTTCTCACTTGGTGTCCTTCCTGCTGAGACAGACTGTCTCTGTTAGGGTTAATGGAGGAGCCAACTTACCTCGAGGGGTATTGCAAGGAGCAGTCAGGAAGATTAACACTGAAACTAGCAAAGTGCTTTGTAAATGAAAACTAGTTCTCGGAATGTCAAATGCAGAATCAGGCTATTATTTAAAATAATTTAGCCTTTTCACCTCAGTTACACACATAATTAGCTGAATTATTTGTGTCATTTTTTAAGGGACTTTCTGGGATAGGACACGCTCGTTTTATGACCACAAAATTTTAGGAATTTGAAGGGGCCTCTACTTCCCTGACTTGCTGGTGGACTTGCCATGAAATTCTCTGTTACTGATCATCCTATTCCTGCAGATCTGGGAAAGGAAGCGTCCTCATTCCAAAATGCACGTTCTCAGTGCCTCTATTCCTCCCAGCCAGCTCTCCTATAGTTTGGTCTCCTTTGGTGGAAGCCATTACTTACACTGGTTTTTAGGTTTTTTTCTCCATTGATATATACAACCTCAAGTCTCTCCTATCTTGTTTATGCATTCATTCAATGAATGAATTCAGTGAGCGCCTGCTACTTGCCAGGCACTCTTCAAGAAATTTACAGCAGCCAGCAAGGCCAATGATGTCTCTGCTCTTGTGGACTTTGCATCTCTAGAAACAGCCAAACTTCACTCCTCCACTTCTTGGACTTTTCTCTTTTATCCACAGCCCAGTGCATTCTCCATTTGAAGCTCCACACACCGTTTGTTTCAATCCAGTAGCTGCTTTAGTTGTTGTGTAGTGTTTTCCTTTCGCCTCCCCATGGTCTCTGGGCAGCCTTACTATTGGCCCCTCCATCATTTTACAACCTCTACTTGATTTCTGTGACCCCATCTTCTCCTGGTTTTCCTCTAGCCTCAGTGGCTACTCATTCTTGATATTCTTTCTGGTCTTCCTCCTCACTCAGCCACCTCATTTCACCCTTACTTATTCAGAGTCACTGGGATCCATTCTGTCCAATTTTATTCACTCTTTCCAGAGTGACTTCATCCAGTTCTCCAATGGTAACTATATACTGGAAGGTCCCAAATATGTATCTTGAGCTCATGTTTCTTTTCCATTCTGAACACGAATATGCCAACTGCCCTTTTTGGCATGTTTATCTGGATCACTGAAACATCTTAATTGCATTTAGTTTGGGGCATGTTACATCTTTTCTGCCAAACTTCCCTCCCATCTGCAGTCCTCTGCCATCTTTCTCCAACATTTCCACTTAGAAAAGGTACTCCTGACTACCAGCCAGGAGTAGGCATGCGGTCCTGCCCACGCAGACATCCTGAGTCATCCCCATGTCCCTAAGCCTTGTTCTACCTTCTTAATAGGTATGGACTCTATCCTTTTCTCCGTGCCCACTGCCCCTGCATGTATTTAGGCCATGTCCATTTCCCATCTAGATTCCTCTAAGAAACTCTATATTGTCTCTTTGTCTCTACTTTCATTTTGTTCTAATCCTTCTTCTCTACATTGTTTATAGAATATTTTATGCAGGCAAATTTGATGCTACTCCCATTTTAAACACCTCAAAGATTCCTCCTACCATATATATGACACACAAGGCCCCTCGCATATGACCGTCTAACTAGCCTTCCAACACTGAGTCTTACCTCGTCTCCCCCATTGCATGCACCCTGATCACACCCCCACTTTAATGTGCTAGACTATCTCTCAGGCCTCTGGGCCTTTGCACATGATGGTGTCTACCCAGAACACCCATCCCATGCCCCTCTTAACTTCCCCTGTCTGCTCTTCCACCTTTCCTGACTTGACTCTAGCTTCCCCATTAGAAGCCTTCTCTGATCCTTATCTCCCCAGCCCTGATCATTGCCTTTCAATGTTCCTACAGGTTTTGACTCACATCTTTAATTTACTACTTTTCATAATGTATTATAACTACACATTTACTTTTCCATTTTCTCTAACAGGCTATGAGCTTCTTGAGTCATGGTCTGCAGATTATTTGTGTGTGTGTGTGGTGGGCGGGGGATTGTGTGTGTGTCTGGGTGTATGCATAGGAAGTTTCATTTAGTATTCAAATTATAAGAAGTCATTGAATTAAGCTTCCTGACTTCTAGCCTACAATATTTGCTGTAATTTAAAGATTTCCTTGCTCTATTCACAGTGCTAATGATTCCCTCCTATAAGCGGACTGCAGACTTTGTACATACCTCCATTATTACACATAGATCCCTGTACCCTCATTTCATTTGTTATCTGTCTTCTTCTGTTAGACACTGTGCTCTCTAGATACATAATCTCTATCTAGCTAGCTTTTCCAAATATCTAGTATTGAGAGGATATCAAGAAATAGTCACTGAATGGAATTGAGTTAAATATTCAAAGGCCTTTACAAATCAGCTTGCCAAGTACAAAACAAGGCAAAACTGTTTTGACTCTATCAGCATTCTCCCATCTTAAACAACAGAAATTTCGAGGATGACATCACATCACATTTAAAAACAAAGATTCCAATAGCAAGCAAATTCTGAATTCCCCTAAAAATCATTTTCACTTCTCTGAAAATGCATGCCATTATATTAGTGGAAAACTTCATATAAAAAGGTGTGAATTAAAACCTAATATAGCTTTAAGACCAGCAGTGCTGAGAAAAATTTAAAAGTAATATACAAAACAATGTCAAGGCCCCACAACTTTACAAAGGAAAAAGAAGCTCTGGACTTGTCAGCCTCGCGAGTGCTCTGTGACTTGATATGACTCCTACCCATCAAGGGGCATTGCTTGGAAACTAAGCAAACATTTTATTTAAAATATTTATATCAGTTTAGGAGTCCTTAAAAAACTGTTCAGTTTTTAGATAAGCAGAATATAAATGCTTTTGATTAAAAAGAAAGTCTTCTACTCCAGCAATCTGCAACAGAGAGCAGAAAGAAATCATTAAGAATCACTATTATACTACTAACTTCATCAGAGTCTTGTCAAAATGAGAAAAATGGGAAGAAAAGGAACAATGGTGTGTCATTGTGGAATTTTAGGCTGTCTTCATAGTTACAGGTTTGAGCAAACTGCTTACCTTACCTCCAATCACGGGCAGAGCCACAACCTCCAACCAGCTTGGCCAAGACCTATTTAATATTTGTTGCATCACGGATGCAGGGATGGGGGTAAAAGGAAGTGGAGGATTACCCCCTGTGACCAAATATGTCCTGGAAGAAGGACTGTTGCATACAAAATGCCCAAACAAGTAGAGCCCAGTTTCTTTTGGCTTAAATCACATGGACAGTTAAGTCAAATAATTCATTTGCTTATTTATACACACTAAACAAGAAAAAATCAGCATATATTTATATTTAGAGAGCATGTTTTTTAACTATGTGTGTTATGTCAGTAAGATACATGCATATGTTATGAAAAAACATCATGGGAGGTTAAGATTGTTATGATAATTGTTATAATAGTCGTGCATTTGTGAATGATCACATGGCAAACAATTTATTTAAATCACAAATGAGGAAACCAGAAAGATGTTACAACAGGTCCAAAGGAGGACTTCAAAGAATGAACCTATACAGACAATTATGAAGGCTTACACGAATTGACAAGGTGATGCAAAACTGGTTAACATCTATGGCAATAATCAATTGCATTCATGTGAACAAAATTCATTTGCATATTTATGAACAAGCAACATTTGCGTCATTATCAATTTTCTACAATTTACAGAACACTCTTAATCATTTTGCCATATTCAAAGGCTTTTAATAATTTTCCCTGAAAAAGAAAATTTGCTCCATTTTGCTAAAGAGACTTAACAGTGTATCCCCCCAACCCTTTACATACAAACAAGATGTCCTTATCTGATTCACTCCCATTATTCCCAAGGTGACTAAATTTTGTTCTTGTTATAAACATAATTTCAGAAACTAAAAGAAAAATCCTCCTTACCTAACATCCAAAAGAACTTTCCCACCTTTCTGACTTTTATCTGAATTTTTTACATAAGGAATTGTCAAGGATTACCACAAAAGCTACGGAAGTGGGGGTGGGGGGGAAACTAAGCTTATTAACTTGCCAGGCAAGAAACATACAACCATGTCAAAATTTCCTAAGTAGTTCACTTTGGGAGTGAGGGGTGAGGGAATTCAGGAGTTTAAGGAAGATATGTTTGAAAAGTAGCACTGTGGAGAGCATAGAACGAGTCCTCAGGTCCGCATACAATTGGTCAAAACAAATCCCTCTGTTCGTTGAAGAAAAATGAGTCTTCAGTTAGGTCCTGGAAGGGTCTGTGTGCTGAGGTCATTCAAACTTCATGCTCCCTTAACTTCTTTCATTGCTTAGAAAAATTTTAGTGAAACAGTATTCAGCTTTGATATCTCCCAGGCAAGTGTTATAAGTGGGAAGTTTTCATTCTTACAGTGTGGCCTCTTAGATCAGGAGTCATAAATCTATGTCTGTGGGCCAAATAGTCCTTTTTAATATGATCTGTGAGTTAAGAATGGCTTTATATTTCTATAGAGTTGTTAAAAAAAAAAACACAGAAAATGTTCCAGAGACCATATGTGGCATGCAATCTAAATTATTTACCATATGGCCTTTTACAGAAGAAATTTGCTGACCCCTGTCCCAAGCCACAATGTTTGAATTGATAAAGTTTACATTGCCAATAACCAGGGAAATATAAAAAGGGCTGCACTTTACAGTGAGGTACTAACACAGCAGCCTTCCCTGAATTATAATGGTTGGAAGAGGGAAGTAGCAGAAGATGCTGATTTCTTTAAAAAAAGTTTTTATAAAAAACTCATAGAAGAGATATCAAGAAAGGAAAGTAGAGTTAGCCAGGAAAACATAACTGGCCTACCCAGCAAGGAGCAGGGAAGGAAGAGGCATGAAAGGAAATTAATGAAGTTAGGTTGACCCATTATGCAACTAATGCCTCATGTCACATCAAAGAGCCAACCACAGCATGTACTCATTTGTGGACACATGAGGGAAATCACAGTGGGCATAAAAGCCAAGTTACTCTCTAAGAAATACTAAACTGTATTAAATTTAAAAATACAGACTCAGAGCAAATGGAAGTGCAGAGTGCAAGTTTTCCTGCCAAACAGGAGTCCTATCGAATACAAAATCTAGGTTTGGGAGGGGGTCAAAGGGGTAGATCTTTTAAAGCTAAGCATTAGAAATCAGCTCTGCCCCACACTAGGAAAGACATGCCTTTGAGTGCCGTTTTTTGGATGGCCATTCATGAGTTTTTCCATTAGGCAAGCACTCCGCAGGCCGGAGGTGATCGGGCCACAGGGTAACTGCATGACCCTTGAGGGGCATTGCCTCCAGTCAGGTCTGTATGCTGTTAGCACACAAAGTGGCCATGTCAGGGTTTCTCAACTATGTGAATGCTTTCTCTTGCAGACCTATACATCCAGTCCCTGTTCCTGATCATAAATTCTTTTCCCACATCTCTAATTCAGCCCATCTCTTCTGTATCTTCTGCAACTACCTGCTCTCATCACAGTTTACATCCACTTATCACTAAGCCAGTGACACCCTCCCACAAGCTCTTCCTTCTGCTTCACTCTTTCCTACAAAAGAATATTCCCCATTATCCTCATTTTCACCACTGTGACAGAGCCTGTTATGATCCCTCACCAGGTAATACACATTCCCCGGGGGCATGGAGGGGGATGAGCATAAATGCCTTCTGTCTTTCTCTGGATCCAAAGAAAGGACTGAACAGTTATGTTTTTTTTAACAATGTAACTATAACTGTGCTCCAGACCAAGAAAGGTTGCTATTGAGAGATCCTAAATGTTGAAGTTGAAGGTTTGAGGAGATAGGAATTCTTATACCCCTTTGTGGAGATGAAATTTCTGGTGGAACATGGACCAGAATTTTAAATACGTATGTGTGCTCACCCATCAGGGCAGCTATACAAAAATACCACAGACTGCACAGCTTACACAACCACACTTATTTCTCATAGTTCTGAAGGCTGGAAGGTCCCAGATCAAAGTAACAGCAGATTCAGTGTCTGGTAGCAGTCCATTTCCTCATTCACACTCTCCTGTGTCCTTGCATGGAAGAATGGATGAACAAGCTCTCTGGGATCTCCTTAGCAGAGAACTAATTCCATTCATGAAAGCTCCACTCTCAGGCCTGATCATCTCCCAAAGCCTCTGCCTCCTAATTCCATCTGCTGTGGGTGTTAGGGCTGCAGCATGAATTTGGGGGGACACATTCAGTCTATAGCATATGTCCTTTGGTCTAGAAGTTTTAGGAATGTATAGGGATTCATACACCAAGAGTGTGTGAATAAGGATGTGTGCTGCAACAACCTGTATACTAGTGAAATCAGGAAGTAAAACTCATCAATAGGAAAACTGTTTTAAAAACTTATATAGTACATCCATATAAAGACCACACCAAGAGAATTAAAATAGCAAGATTGATATATTTATGTGTCAACATGGAAAGGCAGCCATAATGCATACAATGCATATGTTAAATAGAAAAGCAAGTTATAAGACAACATGTTCAGGGCAAACTCATAATTCTATACAACTAGGACTTTTTATTATACTTCAGTATGACTTGAATTTCTTACAATGAGCATATATTACATTTGTAGTAAATGAAAATATTTTTTTGTACTTTCATTCACCGTCATCTGCAACCCAACAAAAGCCAGTCTTTTCAGCTTTCCCCCATAGCGTCCTTCTCTTCTTTCACTTCAATCTGGCTTAACAATTGCCAAATTATGATCTTTGATGTCCTGCCTTTGGCATTTTCCTCAAGGTTTTTCCAGCCTGGAATGTCCCCTGCCTCAGCCTTACCCCGCATCTCTCTGACTATCCTTCTAGGTCCATCTGCAATTCCTCCTAGCAGACTCCTCTGATCAGTCTATCTGGAATCGACCATCCATGCCTCTAAACTGGCACTTCCAGTTCACCTTAAAGTTTCTTCACCTGATGTCCAAATCCCTCATAGGTGGGCTACCCTGATTTCCTGAACCCTGGGAAATAGTACATAAATCTTAGCATATGCATAGGTGCATTTCTTTGTAGAGTACATAGTTTTCCCCAGATGGAGTGAAAAGAGCACAAACATGTTTGTTTATCTACCTTTAATTTGCCAATGTATCACATTCAGCTGTATGATACTTCTTCTATTATTTTCTCAAGACTTGTTTAAATCTTACATTACTTTTATGCCTATCTATGTTTCTTCTCCACAAATATAAATTTGGGGGGGAAGAAGGACCAAGGGACGTATTTTTTTTTTATCCTTAACACTTCTTAGTTCAAAGCACATAGTAGAAATTCAGAAAATGTGTTGATTTGATGACTATCTATACTTACAAGAATATGCGCAGACAACCCAGCAAATGAACAAGACCCAAAGCTTGTAAGGAAAAAATCCAAAGGGAAAGAACCAAAATAGAAACCTTATCCTCAGTTCTGATACAGCAGTTCTTCACGGTCTTGCTGCTCTTTGATAAGCAGGTAACTCACAATCAGGGCAAAGGAAAACGCAAAATCCAGGACAGAATCTGGCAAAGAGATAAACTTCCCCACACGATGGTACATATTTAGAGTTAACTCTGAAGTTTTCTGGAGATCATATCCCCCAAGAGTGATCACAAAGATGTCAAGGCAGGTACAAATGGGAAGAAAACCCATATCGCCAGAGATAACAAGGACTTTTGTTAGAAAACATCACTTTCCTTCAAAAATTAAGCACAGAGATAAGAAGCCCTGTAGGAAGGTAGGAATGTACTTGTGTGACATAATTTCACTAATAAGTAGCTACTCCATTTTGAGTGTCAAGAAAACAGAATTTTATATTCTGTTAAATGTCCTCAGTTCAGGGACAGCAGGCAGATGACTTAGTGTCCCTGGATTTCATTTCTTATTTATAACAGGAATGAGGCTGAGATAAACTCATACTTACATGCCAGGAGATAGACCCTTTCTTCTCAAACTGGCTTATTACAATATGCAGGGATGAGCACAAAATCGTAAGTTAAAAATGATCACACATTGCTGAAATAGCAAAGATTCAAGAAGAACAAACTTTTTAAAATTAGTATCAGTACAGCATGGAGGAGAAAAAAAAGGAGGAGACTCTTTATGGAATATCTCTGTTGAATAAGAAAGAGATACCTAGTGGAATAGCTCATTTTAACTCCTGTAGACAAGGGGCTGGATAAAAATAGCTAAGCCATTCCGCCTAAGAAGTTAACAGAAATTTATGAGCAAACTCAGAAAAGAATGGCACATGGGGGGTAAAAAAGTGAGTAAGTGTTGGAATAAGCCACAGGATGGTAAGAGAGGAACCCACTTACCAGTGTTAGCAAGGGAAAGATGGTGACAGAGTGAGGGACAAAAGCAGCTTTAAGCACAAAAATGACCAGCATTTACTTTTAACATATACACAGCTGTGATGTTAAAGCCTTTGCCACTCAAATATTTTTATTGAGGCCTGGTATTCCTACATATACCTTGGAGAAGTTACATTTGGAGAAATGAAATAGAAGTGTTCTGCCTGCAAGGGTACTGAGAAGAGTTAATGGTGATGTCTTCAGCAAGATGAAAACCCAGCAGACGCAGGAAATCAGAAAGACAGGAGTTCAAGAGGACATAGAGTTTAGAATGTCCAGATGGCTTGAGAAAGGCACTGGAATCACCACAGGGTCTGGGATGGGGATCCTGAGCTCATTTTAATTCCTATAGGCAAGAAAGCTCATCTGGGTGGAAACTGTGGTTTAATGAACATGAGTATATTATGTATGAAGATTCAAAATCTTACAACCTCAAAAAATTTTACTTTGTGACCTACACCCAGACCCCAGGATGCATGCATTCAACCTCCTTTGACACCAGAGAGGCTCTGAGAAATACCAGGCTAGGTGATGTCAAATGGTCCACTTAAGTCTAATATCCTGTATCTCTGGTGAAACATGATGCAACTGTTAAGAAAAAATTGGTACCTCCCTTCATAAAGCAGCTGCAGGTAGAAGTGAGACATGATACCTGTACAGAAATCTGCTTTCATAAGAATGTCTATGGGATACCAAAGCAGAGACTGAAAATTACTCTACTAGACAAACTGCAGAGCATAATTAGTTGCATTTTTACCATACATGATACGAAGCTTGACTCAAAACTCCCCACAAAGTATTATTGCTCAATGGCGTCACCAGAAAACCAGCCTCTTAGATCCAACTCCAGGGGCACTTCTGAAATTATCAATAATTCAGTATCTTTAACCCATTCATCAGCATTAGTGTCAGGTTGCAAATCTGTCCAGGCAGACACGTCAATCACATACAGCAATGATGACAGCAGCTGCAAGTCAGAGAACGCCAAATTACCTGCCAAGGCCTCCCACACTTAGAAAAACATTTAACAAAGACAGCTGATTAACTCATTCTCACACAGTCATTTACCCAGCCTTGCAGAGTTCATTCAAAAGTAATTTCCATGACTTTAATAAGCAACCTATATAACTTGCTAATGAGAATGTGTCAGAATACGTCTTTACAGAGTATTTATGTGAAATGTCACAGGTATGGGGGGGATGGAATCTCCAAAATGTACCTAGTTTAATCTCAAAAAAGAAAAAAAAATCACACAAACTGCCTAGTGAAGAATCTTCTGGAAGTCTGTCATTTTTCCATCACCGTCTGGCTCTGACTACCCAGGGGTTAAGCAAAAACCCATGCTTATTGTCAGCAACAAATCAGAACTCTTAAGTTATTTTATTAAACTTCCTTAATAAAGACTATTTTAAGTATTTTTTAATGAAGCACTGACTTAAAAATATACCTGTTTCATTTTACCCATCTTTGGGTACTCTTGTTGGGTAGTATATGCTTGTATTGATTTGTTCACTGTAATTACTTTTCATCCTAGGTGTCAAATAAAACCAATTAGAAAATTACCAGATCATTTGCAGAAAGTTGTCAAAGTGAAGACTAATTCTTCCCTTTGCAGATATTGGAGTGAGAATAACTGTTTTTAAAATAATAAAAAGATAAAAGACAAATAGTTCTGCTCATTTTAGCCTAGGAAGCACAGAGTCCTTCTTGGACACTGTTAAGATGGTGGAGTCTAACAGGAATGAGGACAATAGAAATCATTGTTTATATGAAAAGATTCACCTGTCAATAATTGACTCCACTCACGCTTCAATTCATAGAAGGTACTATGGATTTCAGCCAATGGTTGACTATCTGGAATACAGTTTGGATTCATTAAAGACTTATTGGCTGGCCAGATTTATGAGCAAATGGCCTCAAAGAATATAACTCTTTACTCCTGTACATTCCCTACTCCCTTCACCTCTTAGATGTAGAAGATATAACTTCAGTTTTTGAGGAAATGCAACCTAGGAATTCTGTCCAACCAACTGCATTGATGACAAATGTCCCAACTCCCAGATATTTTTCAAATATCAAAATTGTTCCCTGCTGATCCTCTACTAAACACACACACACATACAAACACATAGTGTCATCTTGTCATCTTTGGGAACATATTTTAGTATTATAGTGGCCACATATGTGATGGCAAATTTCCCTAACTGGAATAGAACATTTGCTGAAGAATTGCAGGTGTCTTTAAAATAACCAGGTTAATCACAACTGCAAATAGAAAGAAAACAAATAATCTGGCAATCAGTACACCATCAGTATCATTAACTATAATCTCCAGAGCCTACTCTTTTTAGATGGGAGAGGAAAATAAGAAAATCTCAAAGCTATACTATTATGACAGTCAATTACATTTTGATAAAACAGTTTCATGCTTCCATCTGTAATTAAAGTCAGCAGTCTTATAAATTAAATTCTTACGAAAGGGAAATTGGATGGGAGCAGAGGGAGCACTTCGTTGTTTCTAGGATAAAAGCTGGGAAATAAATTGCGTATAAGACAAACTATCTCTGAACAGTCCAAGTTATTGATCTCACTGAGCATACTGTGATTAGGACATACATATAACATCATAAGCATGTTAGAAACTATTTCTCTAATTGGTAGACTGCAGAATGGCTGACTGTCATTAATTCTAATTCAATGTTGCCTTCAAATAATATATCTCAATACTGGAAAAATTATTTTATACACTACTCTGTAAAGGAAATCTGCTGAAATCCATAAAGTAACAATGTACATGATGGGAGATCTTATTTAAATCTTAGCCCTTCTTCTGTGGGCAGAGTGACTTCCCTACCCTTTGATCTGGGGTGTACTCATGTAATTTGATTTAGCCAGTGGGATGTTAGCAGACATGATGCAAGCAAAGGATCAGAAGCTGCTAACATAGGTGGTCTTGCTCTTTTTGGACTCTGTCATCACCCTGATGAGAAAATTCCCGGGCTGGTCTGCTGGTCTCAGAAGGAAAATGTAAAAAGATGAACAGTGCCAACCCAAGCTGAGAGCAACCCTAGATTAGACCCTGCAGATCCAAGCTGGCTACAGATAAATGCAATGAGCTCACGTGAGACTTGCATCATCCCACTGAGCAGAGCCTAAGTCTGCCAGCCATCAGCCACTGATCTGCAGATGCATAAAGAAATAGAAGTTTTAGTTTTATCGTGACATTGTATTTTTGTGGCAGTAGCTAAAGATACACCTACTAATCCCTCCACATAAAACCCAAAGCCCTCCCTGGTCTCCCACAGGTTACATTTATACAGTTTAGTCATTCAGGCAATTAACAAGCATTTGAATACCTATGACATGTCAGTTACTATCGGGGATATAATGGTTAACAAAGTTCCCACTGTTATGGAGTTTACATTCTAGACAACAGAGAAAACAATAACATAACATGACAGATAGTACTAGTTTCAATGAGGAACAAAGCCAAATAAAGCTCAGAGAGAATGGTGGTGGCAGTAGAGTGGTCAGGGACTACCTCTCTAAAAGGTGACATCTGAACAGCCATCTGAACTAAGAAGAAGGAGGAAGAGATGTACATATCTTAGGAAAAAGAATACCAAGGGGACTGAAAATGCAAAAACCCTGGGAAGAACATATTAAATATATTTCAGCAAGAGCACGGACACTAGTATTCTGAAACAATAAGATAAAGATAAAAGAATCAAAGCAAATCCACTATAAAAAATGAAGTCACAATGGAAGACAGCAAGAGAGAAATAAAAGAACTACAAAACAGACAACACAATTAACAAGATGGCAATAGTAAGTCAATAATTATTATCAATAATCAATATGCACTCTCAAAGGTGAGGTAGAGCTTTGTAGCACACTGTGATGACAGTTTCACAAGTCTATACTTATCTTCAAACTCATCAAGTTGTAGATATTACATACAGTTTTTTGTATGCTAATAAAACAATTAGGGAAAGGATGGGAGGATATGGTATCAGATAAGAGATTGGAATCATCTAATTCACTGAGTAATCATGCATTTACTTATCTATCCATATATCTACCTGTCCATCTACTTACCACATAAATTATCTACATATCATCCATCAATCTTTATCCGTCTACCTATCAGTGTGACCTATAAGTGTCTGTGTCTGTGCCATAGTTTTCCTTAGATTTTTAATGGTAGGGGATATACTCATGACTTTATTCTATGAAATACCTGACATGTTGTAAGCTGTCAATAAGTCAGAAGAATTAATAAGTGCACTAACACATTGGCATGAAGTAGCACAAAAATCTCACTCCTAATATCTTTAATATAAAATTATAACCATTATTCCCCTGGTAGCATGCTTCCTGTTGTCAAAAGCTATATACTGCATGATCCTGGGTCGAAGCAAAGGGCTGGGGCCTTCCTTAGGGTCTCCATCACCCACAGTGTGTGGGGGTTATCCAGACATGTCCGTCCCTCCCTCCTTCTACATTCTCCTTAACTTTGGAGCCTGGAAGCTTTTGCATAAATAGCAATACTGACAAATGCTATAGATGACAGATTTTTTCCTTTGACTTTATGACTATACAATATAATAAACTCAATGTTGGGGTATATCTGCATGGTAGCTACCTGCATCTCCAACCAGCTAGTCCTATTCTCATCCATGCCAAAAAAACAGCCACCCTGAAAATCATGCAGGGATTTGAGCTGGATGAGAGAAAATTCCACAAAATAGATTGTGTGGCCTAGTAGGAATCAATATGGCTTTATTTACTTTGCAGGAGGCAACTCTCAGGCACAGCACAGTTATGTGATGTGCAAAGAGGTTTTATTCCGAGTTTTACTGACTTGCTTTTGGAAAGCAGGCATACAAGTCATTCAGATAGCTAAGAGTTATTGAGACACAACGAAGACCCCAAAATGCCCTCACTATTGCCTCATAAATAAGACTGATATAAAATTTTACTTTGTTGAATAGTAGAGAGGAACAAGAGCAAAACCAAATAAAGATGGAACTGTCTTTGGGATCCCACCCTACGACCTTGCAGTATCAACAGCCATTCCTTAAGAACAATTCCTCCGTGAACATGCAGGCTTGAATATACCAGGACTCCACGCAGCAGGAGTGAATGGATTTCCTGTGAATTTGTTTCCTTTCCCTGCAGAAATGTTCTAAAACCTGAATGCCCTCCAAGATCTATTTCAGACAGTAAATAGTACTGGGGAAAAAAAAAAACAGCATTTGCCATGAATTCCGAAAAGAATGATCGGGCTTTTGATAACAGATAATTGTGCGCACCCACAGACTTTTCTGCTTTATCCCAAGCCTGATTCAAAATTCAGGCTATGGGGGCAGATCAGAGTGTGTGGGGTTTTTTGGTTTTTTTTAAGACTTTCAACTTTGAAATGAGGTTCTTTCCTGCTTTTAAATCGCAAAGAGCTTTGTAAGCAGTTCCCTTGCAGAAGCCTCTGCCAGATCTCCAAAGACTGCATTCTTTCCTAGCTGGAGCAAATGTCTCTGCAACAGTAGTGGGAATTGATTGTTTTTTTTCCTCCTGAGTCAAGTCCCCCTTTTAACAATTAGGATGTAGTGAGCTGCATTTGATCAGGTTGAAATAGAGGATCCAAATCCATACTGACTCCATCTCATCGGCTTTCCCAAGATGATCTTGCCACGCTCTTTAATTGTGCTTGTAGGGTCACGGAGGTTTCTTCATCACGTCCCTGTATTTCTTAGATAAGCTGATGGTCTTCCCTGCTGAACTCTACGCACCTCAGAAGTGAAAAAACTGTCGCCGAGTATGTTGGTTATTTTTGTGTTTGTTTTCTGCAGCTTCCCTGAAGCATAAATTATCACTGCAACAATCCACAATATCACTGCCATTAGCATTGCATCCAGACCTGTATCCTTTTCACATCTCTCTCACAGAGCAGTATACAAATGCAAAAGGTCATGAAGGTATCACAGGGCCAAACTCTGCCTTCAATTCAACCAAGCGAGTTTGTCCTCTTATTTTTGACTGGTCTCTCCTGTGTGTTCCTGAAGCCCATTGTTTGTGCCTCTTTAAAGTGTTGCTTGATTTTGCTGTTTCTTCTCCCCACCCACTCCTGCTTTCTTTTCCACAGAATGTGAGTTCTTTAAGGGTCTTAAACACACTTGCATCTTTCTCAAAATATAGCTCAATGTCTGGCAAACAATCACCATTAATAAATTGATTTTTTTTTTAAGTTTAAAAAGAAGGAATGAATGAAAACCTGATGGCCTCATATCTTTACTCATGTGTGCAGGTAATGCTAGTTTATCAATGTCTTTGCCGCAGCAGCCATCCTTACTGACTGAAGGAAAGACAACTTTTTTCATCCCCAGCCCCACACTCCTCCCCCCTCCCCCACCCCTCCCCCTCCCCATCCCCCCACTGCAGATTACCAGGTGAAACTGGCTTCACACTTTCCACACTTCTGGGCTCATCAGAGCTTGCTTCTCTTCTGATCCTAATGATTAAATATGGTTGTTCTCAATCTTGAGCGTGCATCAGAATCATCTAGAGGGCTCATTAGAAGACCGGCGGCCGGGCCCCATCCCCGGTTTCTCATTCAGCAGGTCGGAGTTAGGTCCTGAGCATTTGTTTTCCAACAAACTCCCAGCTGATGCTCATGCTGTTGATCCAGGGATTACACTTTGAGAACCACTGGATTAGCCAGTCACTTAGGAAACTTCTGTGCTAGATTTGCTCTCTTCATTGTTAATTATTAGGAGGCAAAGGGTCCAGACAAAACAGTCAAAACACTTTCAATCTTCTGGCTGGAAAGTCTGAAGTCATCTCTGACTACAAATGAAAGTTTGAGTGAAGACATCTGTGGGGAAAATGTAAGTTCCTACGGCCAGGATCCCCACCTGAACCGACTTGATGTAACTGGACTGCTGCTAGGCTACTGCTTCCACACCCGTAGGCAATAAGCTATTATTGACTGAGTCACTATATAAAGAGTTCTGCACGGAAGCAGAGACAGAGGTGGGTTATAGACTTGCAGACTGCCGGACGCAGTTGTGATTCTAGTGCTTGACTTACTGCAGGAAAATAAAGCTGGGTATAAACCCTCACCCCAAGAACCTGTCATTGTCATTTCTTAGTCTCACTGAATCTATAGTGAACTTTCCCAGGCCTTAAACAAGAAAGCTTTATTTTTTCCTCGTATGACAAGAAGTCTGGAGATAGCAATCACCTATATATAAGGGTCATATTATATTGCTTATAGATTATATATACAGTGCTATAATATTGTCTTCCAATGGGTTTCAGCTCCAGGCAAGTTTGCTATGGATTCAATGTGACCAAAGAAATTGACAGCAAAACATTCTTGGGGTGAAAGGGTTATACCCAACTTTATTTCCAGGTGGCAGGTCAGTCACTAGAATCCCATTCACTCAGAGCGAGTCTGCAAGCAGCAAGCCGGTCTCTGCCTCTGGGCCCCTCTGTCCACACAACCGACCTCTGGGCCTCTCTGCTCAGTCATCCCGCACAGCCATCCTCTGGGCCTTTGTCCTCGGCACTGCCACCACTCTAGCCTCTGCTCTGCTCTCCTTGCAGCCATGCCACCATGTCATGCCCAGAGCACTGGGTGGAGCTCTTTATATAGAGTCAACAGCCATGTATTGCCTACAGGTGTGCAGTGAGCTAGTCAACCAGGGCCAGGTGAGAATCCTGGCCACAGGAACTCTCATTTTATCCACAAATATAATCAAATTAATGAAAGCATAAGGAAAATAAAAGCTAACCTGAAAGCAGGTAGCAGTAGAATTGATAAATTCAAAAGCTGATTCCCTTTCAAATTTGATGCTACAAAATTCTTGAAAATATAATTCAGGAAAACAGGAACCCACGAAATAGGAATGCTAAAGGGGCTGCGCAGCCCTCCCTTCCCACCCACACACAGACACTTCTGGTAGCCTAGGCCTCTTAGGACTCATCCCAATACAGTTAAGGAAACAGAAGGATGCTGAAGTGTTTCTAATTACTTTGTGATGGACAGACAAGGGGAAAGGCAAAGAGGTCTCAAGCATAGCTCAAAAGAGTCAGCTCTCATTTAACTTTATAAAATGAATCCTCCTTCAAAGTTGCAACTTTTTCACCAACCCCTCCTGTTAGGCCTCATTCCCATCACCACAGCTACCTTGTCCTTTAATAAACAGTAACCGCCATTGTAAGAAGATGGAATAAACAACCCTGAAGATAGGATTGTTCTCCCAAGTCAGAAGTATGTTCTTGGGTGTTTCCCCATTGTGGATGGCCTTGCGAACTTGGAATGTTCCAATCTACCAGATGAGAAAGACTTCCAGCTGGGTCTGGGCCCCCAGATTTCTTGCATTCATGGTATTTACTCAAAACCATGTAACCAAAAGTTACTTAATTTTTATATATCATTATGAAGAATGTGACTACTTAACTCAGACATTTTTAAATGTAATAGTGGGAAGGAAATATCAGAGAAACCTAGAAAATATTTCTGATTTCAAGTCGAATTGCCCATGTCTTCCTATGCAAAGATTTAGTTTCACACCACAGCCCAGATTTATACAATCATTATCATAATAAACTTCTGCTAGAGTTAAGGTAGGAAAAATATCATACCTATGGCCCAATTATCATAATCAAAATGGAGGACATAGAATAATGTAATATGAAAGAGTGAGTTGGAGTTCACCAGTTTGCTTATAAGCCATTAAAAAGGCCTCAGCCAGCTGGAAAAGTCACCATGACGAGGAACAACAGGGAATATGAATGCAGACCAAATGAAGGAGATAACCTGGGATCTATCCTGAGAAAAACGAAGTCTAGTTCACCAAAATTCTGTGTGCTTATTCCTTTATTTTAAAACATTCCTAGAAAGTATACATCATACACATAGAACAGAGCAAATGTTAGTATTTTGGGAATGAGTGAAGGTATACAGGCTTTCCACGTTAACTACTTTTCCTTGACTCTGAAATTATTTAAAATAAAAAGGGAAAAGTTTTAAGAGAGAAAATATGGCACCTGGTTCTACATCTAAGAAGCTTAGAAGTCACCACTCTGTCCTAACAACAAGTAAAAAGCTGAGCAGAATGAAAGGTCCACAACTCTTCTCGGGTCCACAGGAGAGGGGAGGACACAGGGCTAACAGCCACCCCTGAGATTAGAGACACAGACCTGCAAACTGGGAGTCACAACTTACCGGATCAGAGACTCAGGAACAGAAACTTCCATGGGCACCAGAGCAGGTTAGGAAAATCAGCTCAGTGCGGATAAGCCGGAAAGTTAAAGACTCCAGGGAGCCATCACAGGGGGTCCCTCACAGGAGTGTGAGGTTTACCTCCAGAAGCGCAACCAGGTTCTCACATTAATATCAGAGAAAACTCGCCTCATGCTTCCAGGAGGAGAAGGGGATAAGAAGTCGTTTTAAATACACCACAGCACTCTGCGCCTAACAACGACCCCCTCGGGGAAACCAGTTAACCTCACCTGCTGGGTCATCCCAGCCTAACTGACAGGGGAGGGAAATACCCAACCCAGCCCCCTCTAGCCATGCGGTCCCATGGGGAGGGGTTGGGGGTATGTGAGGTGCTGAGAAACCCTTGTGGAGGTCACAGTCCAGAGGCCAAAGCCCCCTAATGACAGGGCTGTAGAACACGTCTTCTCCCCCCCATACCTCACCACCACGTTAATTACTAAAAGCCTTTTTACAGCAGTTCCTTTTACCCAGAACATCATGTCTGACTATCAGGGAAAAATTTCAAGGAATACTAAAGGGAAAAACATAAATAATAATAATAATATAAAGAGACAAAGCAAGCATCAGAACCAGACAGGGATGTTGGAATTATGAGATTAGGAATTTAAAACAACTAGAGTTAGTATGCTAAGGGCTCTTGGATAAAATAGACAACATGCAAGAAAAAATGGGCAATGTGTTAGAGTAGGTAGTTAGTTGGTCATAAGCAGGAGAAAGACTTGTCTCTGGCCAACCCCGAAGCCCTCCTCGTCCCCAGTTCCACACTCAAGAACACCTAGCTTATCAGGAGTCACCCAGGACCAGAGGGGCTTCCCTGATTTCAGGGCATGAACAAGGTCTGAATACCTTTTCTGAAAGTAACCAACCCCGCCTCACTATAACACCTAAACCTCATTAGCATTGTCGTTTTGGCATCCCCTGTGGGCTTCTCTTAGGTGCTTATGGGTAAATTGCCTGTGCGCTGAGAAAAAGATTATATAACCTGAGCTGTCAATCAACCTGTCAATCGAATGAGATAAGATGCGGAGCAAGACTTCCAGAGAGCTTAAAAAAAAAAAAAGGCCAAGCTGACCCTAGTGGCAGGGCTGCTTCTGGTTTCTAGAGCACTGCTCTCCTGTCTGCAGTGTGCATTTCACTTTAACCCGACAAATTCCTCACTGCTTTTCTTGCTATCTGGTCTCCCAACTGAATTCTCTCCTTCCAGTAGACAAGAATCAGGGAAACACAATGTGTTCCACCAGTAGCAGAAGCAGAGAGCTGGAAATCCTAAGAAATAAACAAAAATAAATGCTAGAGGTTTAAAAATAAAAAACAACACTGTAACAGAAATGAGAGATGTCTTTAATGGGCTTACTAGTAGATTGGATGCAGCTGAAAAGTCTCTGAGCTTGAGGGCGTATCAATAGAATCCTCAAAACCCAAAAGCAAAGAGAACATAGACTGAAAAAGAAAAAACCCCACAAAATCCAAGGACTGTGAGACAACTACAGAAGGTGTGATGGAGTAGTGATGGGAACACCGTGAGGAGAAAGACAGTATGGAACAGAATATCAGAAACAATAGTGACTGAGAATCTCCCTCAGACTGACCTCAGATGCCAACCTGCAGACCCAAGCAGCTCAGAGAAGGCTGAGCAACACAAATGCCCTAAGATACTACACCGAGGCACACCATCTCCAGACCACAGAAAATCAAAAACCAAGAAAAATTCCTGAAAGAAGCCAGTGGGAATAAACACTACCTACAGAGGAACCAAGATAAGAATTGCATTCACTTTCTTCTCAGAAACCATGCACACAAGAAGAGAGTGGGAAGAAACATTTAAAGTGTTGACAGAAAAACCACCCCACCGAACTAGAATTCTGTACCCTATGAGATTATTCTGAAGTGAAGGAGAAATAAAGACTTTGTCCAACAAAAACTGAGGGAAGTTATTTCTAATAGAATTGCCTTGCAAAAAATATTAAAAGATGTTCTCTAGAGAAGGAAAGTAATATAGGTCAGAAACTCAGATCTACATAAAGAAAGGAAGGACATAAAAAAATAAGTGAACATAAAATAAAAACTTTTATTTCTCTTATTCTTAACTGATATAGCAGTTTGTTCAAAATAATTACAGCAACAATGTATTTGATTATGTATGCTTATGTATATCTCATGTATATCTATATATGCTTATTTCTGCTTATATCTTAGTGAAATGAAGGGCAGCAAGATTGCAAGGCACAGGAAGATTATTTTGTTACTATAAGGTGCTCACATTACCTGTGAAATGGTATAGTGTTAGTTAAAAGTGGACTTGGATCCATTCACAATATATATATTGCAAATTGTAGGGCAACCTCTAAAAAAAGAGTAAAAAATGAACTCTATCTGATATGCTAAAAGAAGAAATACAAGGCTAGTAAATACATTAAAGCATTTTAACTTAACCAGTTGGCAAAGAAATACAGAAAACAAATAATATATCATTTTTGAAAAATTATAATATTCAACATGGGCAGCATCACAGCTAAATGATTAGAATCCCTTAAATGTTCATTAATTTGACTCAGAATAATTCTACTTTTAGGAATTTATCTTGAGGAACTACAGAAATTCATTTAAAAATTAATGTGGAACGATGTTCATCATTGCAATACATATAACAGGACAAAGACCTGGAATTGATCTAAACAGAATATCTAAAAGAATGATGGCATTTCCATAATATTAAATGTTTGTTAATAATAAGCACACCTAACTTTTTTTTTCATTTTTTTAATTAAGGTATTATTGATATACACTCTTATGAAGGTTTCACATGAAAAAACAATGTGGTTACTACATTTACCCGTATTATCAAGTCCCCACTCATACCCCAATTCAGTCACTGTCCATCAGTGTAGTAAGATGCCACAGATTCACTGTTTGCCTTCTCTGTGCTACACTGTTTTCCCCTTGATCCCCCACACACACACCACGTGTACTAAACACAATACCCCTCAATCCCCTTCTCCCTCCCTCCCCACCCACCCTCCCACACCCCTCCCCTTTGGTAACCACTAGTTCCTTCTTGGAGTCTCTCAGTCTGCTGCTATTTTGTTCCTTCAGTTTTGCTTTGTTGTTGTACTCCACTAATGAGGGAAATCATTTGGCACTTGTCTTTCTCCACCTGGCTTATTTCACTAAGCATAATATCCTCCAGCTCCATCCATGTTGTTGCAAATGGCAGGATTTGTTTCCTTCTTATGGCTGAATAGTATTCCATTGTGTATACATATCACATCTTCTTTATCCATTCATCTAACTGATGGACACTTAGGTTGCTTCCATATCTTGGCTATTGTAAAAAGAAACACACCTTTTAAAACATGAGCTAGTGTAGTTTAGAATACTAGTAGGAAAGAGTGGGATGCAAATCTGTGTATAAAATATGGACCTAATATACAAATATAAGGAACTGTCTCTGGCATATGAATTGTTTTTCCTTTATAGTTTTCTCCATGTCTGAAGTTGTTTGTTTAACGTAAATACACTATTTTTGTAATGAAAAAAATAGGTTAATATTTTTTTTAATTAAATTACTTTTCTCCTCACTACGAAGAATGGTTGATTTCCTAAAACATGTTTGTCATGGTCTTATAGAAACAAGAGGGAATAAGTTTAACATTTTATATATATGTATATTATATTTATATCATATATTTATAATATATATAATGTAACATTATTATATATAGTACATATAATAATGCTATATATATAATAATAACATTAGGTAATTAGAAAACCCATGCTGATGTCATTAAAAATTGGGAAATCTAAAACTTAAGATAAATTCTACCCACCATCACTTCTACTTCATAACAGGTTTGTCAGTTCATTCAACATTATTCTTCACTAAGCTCAATAAATGAAAAGCAAAGTATGTCTTTAATTTTAAAATTGAAATTGCAGGTTATGGCAGCCCAAAAATCTAGCTGGTCCAAAGGGTCACTATATTCAAATGAATAAATCACTGTAAAAGCTTATCTCCTACTTATACATGAAAAGGGAGACTTTTTTTCCTTTATTTTCTAAACTAAATGGATAACTCTCTGATTTGGGGGGTCACCAGTGGGACAGCCTTACCCTTGTGAGTACTGACCTATTAGCATTAGGCTGACCCCAGAGCTGTGTCTGCAGCTACACTGTCTGAGTGGTTGCAGTGAATTCATACTCCTGAATGAGCATGTGGAACACAGGACCCTGAGTTCCTAGACCAGCGCTCTCCAAAGGATTTTGATGGCACATCTTTATCAACTTTTTGAATTGAACATGCCCTCACCCATCTTTTATATATGTACTGCTATTTACTCCTTCATACCCCAAGGTACAATATAGAAACAAAGTTCATTGCTATTAATGATGGGTATATACACCTGTAATTCAAATAGCCTTCCTGATCGGTTGCAATTTTTACATTTTGTCAGATTATTGCTTTAACCATCTGTTTGACAGCTGAAGACCTCATTGGACTCACAGAGAAGAGGCAGCTGTGCCTCTTCAGGATTTGGGTGTATGCTCGCATATCAGAACACTGCACACCACATTTTCTCTAGAGGAATCTTTTTAAGCCATTTGTCCATTGTTGAGGATTAGTTCAAGTTGAAACTAGATAATATCAGGTATTATTCCACCTAACCAGTCACAAGTAATGGCATGTGTCACAAAGTACTGAAAATGAACTGAATGAGAATGCTCTTGGCAACCTCACCCCAACCCCCGGGATTTTTACTCTGAACTAGTCAGTGAGCCTCGTGCAGTAGTTCAAGTCTTTTTAGCTGTTATTACAGGAAAATCCCAAATTTTATCTAGTTGAACATGAAAATCCGAAACAGTTGTTAAGCAGCAGCTTGCCTCCAAGACGTGAGGTAGGGACCTGGGTTCCTCCCACTTTATGCCTTTGTAACGTCGACCATGTGGCTCCCAAGGTCTGTGTGTTCATCTCCACCAAGTCCTGAAGACTATCATGCATAGGAAGCCTGTGATTGGACAGGTCAAGAGTGACATGATCACTCACCTCCATAGTCTGTGAGCAGAGCTCAGTCAGGTGGCCAGTCTCAACTACAAGTCTCTACCCTATAGTCCACTTTGTGCAGGAGAAAGAAAGAGTTTTGGAGAGAAGCCAGCCAGTGTCATTCCCATAACAAACAGACTGAATAATGGCATCAGTGTCAATCTACAGATTAAATATCAATCATGCTTGAAATAATCATACCTATAAAGGTTTTGCTTAGGTTTTTTTAATGTTTATGGTAGCACCAGTAAATAAAAAGACACCAATAAAGGAAGAATGGATGTCTACCTTCTTGTCTTTTGCTGACATTATTGAGAGTATGAAAACTCTAAGGAAAACTGTAATTAGTCTCCAATCATAAAAATCACAAATGAAGATACAGCTATCATAAAGCAGTGGTTCAAAATTTGGGTTCCTGGACTGCCAAAGACCTATGGGATAGTATGTGTCAGAGATGATACCACTGATATAGACAACATTGTGTACATATGATTTACGTGTGCATGTGTATGTGCATGTGTGTTCATTTTTGCAGGGAGTCAAGATATATGATCAGAATCTGGGAAGGGGGTGTGACAAAAATAGTATGATTTTTAAAAACAGCAATTAAGAGGTGAACCTTTCTCAAACTGGTTCACAAACACAGGTCTCTAAGTCCATTCTCCAGACCCTAGCAGAAGTTATATATTCATGCTTTAAAATTTTGCTACAGTCCTATTCTATTTTTATCAATAAAGAAAAACGTTATCTCATTATGTACGATAGGATGGAGATCACTGTGAGAGAAAGCATAGCCATGTGGTTATATTCTATGCTTCTCACATTGACAAGTACAAGGAATTGAGGGATTCATTAGCAATATTCGGATAGGCATAGAGCAATTGGAAAGCCTGCATAGTCAAACCTAGTAATGCTGTGGGCATATTACATTTTATTTAACTCTCAAATAATCCCCTGCTGGGGAGAACTTGGACATGTAAAATAATAATCCTTTCCATAGGATGAATTGCTATACAATATTCATACAGTTTTGTAAATTCGAATTCAAATCCATTTTTTTGTTCCTAACATGAACACTATACCACATTTAAAACATACTAGGGAATCTAACAGAACTTGGTTATATTTTCAGCCTGGTTCCTTAGTTATTAGAGGGTTGTTAATTTATTATTTTGTAAGTTTGAAAGTTCTTCCGTAATATGACTACCCAGTCCTTTGGTTTATTTTGCAAAAATAGTCAATACCATACTTTAAAATCTCCTGGTCCTCTGCCACTTTCCCTTTACTAATCTTTGTGATTTTAAAACCCACTCACTTAGGACAGCAATGCTTTCTCTAGTGTTATTATGCAATAGTTAGGGGCAAAACTAGCATCCCCCCTCCCAAAATAATAATTTTCCTTCCTGATTAGTGGCATTTTGAATAAATTGCTTGAAGCCTATGTTTGTGAATAAGATAAGAAGAAGGAGATGCTTCAGAAGTAACTGTGAGATAGGGTGTCCTGACACTGTAAATTCCATGGTCTGAGATTTAGCTGCTTTGGTATTGGGGCAGAAGGTCTTCAGTATCCTTGAGAAATGTGTGCTTTAAAAGTTCAATGCAGAGACAAGAGGGGCCAGCTTGGTGAGCCAGGCTAGCAGAATGAAAGCAGACCAAATGAGAGGGGGCTATACCCACACTTCAGGGAGCACATTACAAGTGAAAAATAGTTATACATATTGGGAGAAGGAATTGTCATTCAAAAGAAACCATCCTCATTTTCTTTGCAATAGGCATGGCTTTGTGTGCTGAGAGTGGATTAACATGAATGAGATAAAAAATAATAATAATAAGGCAAGGACTGGTTTTTAAGATGTGTTATCCTTTCCCATCATCATTTGCTGGATTGATACTATAATAAATTAGCATTTCAGAAAAAAACCTATGATTTGATCATCTCCAAAATACAGTAGGCATGAAAACAGCCTAGAAGTAAACTGGACTGGAATAATCTATTAGGTGGAAATCTAGGTTGATTTTTTTGTTTATACGTATTTGTTTTACATTTATATAATGTTATTCTTTTGTGAAAATTACTGATGGGAACTCTGATTCAATTATGCTCACATGGATTATCTAATGTTAAGTTATTTGTGTTTATTTAGTGAACACATTTTGAGTAGCTGCTCTGTTCCAGGCATCACCCAATAGAGCGCTGTCTTTTGCCACTCCCCTATGTCATGGGGTTGTCATGTTGCATAGGCATGTATGTGCCGTCTACCCCAGCACAGCTGTTACCAATGACTAATGGAGCTGGATGATTTCTTGACTCAGAACAGCAATGAAAGGGCAAAGCTATTCTGCCACACATCTTGTAACCAACAACCGAAAAAAGCAACAAGAGCCCCTGGGTTGTGTCATCAGAAGCATTCCCATTTTGTAAGATTGTCCTTATTTTCTCCACTTCTGAGTTCTAGCATTGCCTCCATTATGTCATTTTATGTCTTAGGATCCCAGGATTGATGCTACAAGATCACCTTGGCTCATTTCTTCACATGCAGTTGGAATCACAGGTGTTTGAACACCCCATGGCCCAGCGCGGCCCCACCCTTCTATCTCCTGGCAGTCGGCCCACGGGTATGCTGAGTCAGCAACACACAAAGTCCCACAGGCCAGGGGGCTGTCAGCCAAGAAGGACCTCAGGTGAGAAAGCAAAGCTATTCTCCCTGAGAAGTAGAGGGATGACCCTCTACTCTAAATAATTTGAAAGGTGCTCAAAGGCCCTAAATTCCAAATAAATTGGCAAGAACCCAATAACTATACTTTTTTAAAGTGCAAATTAACTATTTTGTGATCTCACCGTTTCTTTTCTTTCCAACCTGATTTATTCCAGGTATAAGATACTAATTTGCTTGACTGGGTTGATAATACCCTATCAATGACACATTTTAAGTATCATTTTTTAGGTGAAAGGCACTAATTTTCTTTACAAATGACTTGAGTCAACCCACTCCTTGTGAAGTAACATTCCTTAAGATTCTGCTTTTGCTGGCAAATCTGAGTGAAATAAAGAAGTAGCTTTTGTACATCTCCCAAATCAGGGTCAACAATGTTTTCTGTAAAGGGCCAAACAGTAAATATTTTAGACTTTGTAAGCCATATGGTCTCAACTCTATTGCTATTGCACAATGCTAGACGATATATAAACAAATGAGCTATACTGCAATAAAACTTTATTTACAAAGACAGACAAATAGGGTAGGCATAGTTTTCTAGCCCCTATCTAGCCCCAACATGATTTTAAGATGTTCTATATTCTTCTCATTTTATTGTTTAAAAATAACTTCCCAGTATAAATGATTTTGGATAAGAGAAATTAGAAGTATCCAAGTCTGGGGATGTAAATATCTGAGAGAAAACCTAAACTCTATCTGGTGTATAGCAAACATGAAATAAATGTTGACTGTTTTAAAAATCTAATTTGCACCTTAAAAATACATAGCACAAAGTCAGCCAAATTCTGAAATAACTTAACCTTAAGAATAGTTTTCTTGTATGACTTTTTGCTGTCTTTTTCTTCCAATTACCAGACCTTGTTTTAGATTTTTTCAGTGTCTTCATTATTATGCATATCCATTTTTTATAGTTATTCAGCAACTGTAAGCTTTCAAACAAACTGGGACTCTTCAATATTGCTGTATTAAGGGAAATTATAATAGCCTATTGACTGCAGTTCCATCAATGATCCATTCATTATTCTGTCTTGAAAGCTAAGTTCATAAAATAATGGATGTCATTATCACAAAAGTCAATAAGTGTAAGGATGGAACGGATGATGAGCCCAAGCAGTTAGCTTATATTTTTGTACCACTTCAAAAGTACGTGAACTGGATTTGGACATTCTTTTCCACCCATTATCTACCTCCGTGATCTTCCCAGTGCGATGTGGCCTTTCAATGGATTAGCAAAATGGTTCACTGTGGTGTCAAGCACAATTTTCAGAATCCCTATTTCTATTCAGTTTTATTTTCTGTCTTTGTTAATCTTATAATGTATTCAATATATTATTAGCATTGCACATGTATATCGTGGAGGATGCATGTTCAAAAAAGTTTGGAAAACTATTGATGTACTATGTAATATCATGCAAGAGTGTTACATGCTCCTCTAAATACCTTATTAAAGCATTCAAAGAGACACTAAAGTTTGTGATGCAATTTTTATATGCTGGATACAGTAGGAATACATATTTTAATGAACAGGGAAAGTGGATATGGAGGTGGCTTGGGTTGCCTAAGTGGCAGGCTCTATTTCATATTATAACTTGTGTTTAATTTGCTTGCTGCTGAGTGTTTTAGAAGTACATGCTGTAACAAAAGAAGGCACAAGTATACATCCTCCAGAAAAATTACAATGAATTTTGCTGCATCAAAAACCAACTCAAACTTCATGGCATTTTATTATGCTCACGAATTCTGTGGGCCAAGGGCACAGCAAGGAAGGCTCCACACCATCTGACGTCTCTGCTCAGAAGAATTCACTGGCTGGGGATGACCAGAGGATTGCAGCTAAACTGATAGAGGGGCTTCTTCACTCACATGTCTGGTGCATGGACAGAGATGGACTGAAGGCAGGATTCAGCAAATCCTGGTTTTAGCCTGTGTGCGGCCTCTCCATGACTGGGCTCCTTCACTGCGTGCAGGCCTTGGAATAGCTGTAGTTCTTACATGGCGGCTCAGGGCTCCAAGAGCAAGCGCTCCATCAAACAGGGGCTGCTACAAAGACTTGCTATGACCCGGCCTTAGAAATCACGTGACATCACTTTCAGGTTACTGTTAGTCACGGCATTCCAGGTCTGCCCAGATGCAAGGGGAGGGGACTTAGTTGCCACCTCTCAATGGCAAGAGTGTCAAAAAATTTGCAACTATGTCTTAAATTAGCACAAACAATGACTTCGCACACACACATACACACACATACACACTTTGGTTATCAGAATCATATTCTAAAAACTTGGAAGATTTAGACTGAAAAAAAATTCTGATACAAGAAAAATTTTACAAAGACACGAATATAGACTTTTTAAAACTATGGCATGAGCTAAAGATGGATATTACATGTTATTTTTAAGAAATCAAATAATTTAATAATACATACATGGAATTTTACATTATAATAATTAAACTGAAACAATTTATACTCTAATAATGGTTATAAGGCATTGTAATATGGACAGAACAAAATATTTTTAAAAAATATTTGCACAAACCAAATGTATTTCTTTTGTTGTTACTGTCATTTTCTTGATGAAAAAATAGGAAAACACTGCTCTAACTGTAACATTTTGTCACAACATAAAAGCATTTTGCACAACACTTTGCCTCAAACAAAAGCAACTCATTTGGAAGATTTCCTGGGCAATCTCAAAGTTATCTAAATTAAATAATATTAAGTCCTGGTTTTAAGTTTATCTATTAGCATGGCAAAATATTCTTTTCTAGATTTTTTTTTTAATTTGAGTCTTTGAAACCCTGAGTTACCTTTTCTCTCAAGTAGGAAAAATTTAATTTGGAGGTTTATCATGAAAATATATATTGCTGCAGGACTAGAAATATAGTAGGTTCAAGAAAAAACGTTCGAAGTGTCTGTAGAAAGGACAGAGCCACGTAATCTCCATCTGGAGGTATGGCTGAGTCTCCAGGGATCCAGATTAGTGGGACGCTGACAGGGAACATTTCATTCCATTGTTACCAAGTTACATGCTCATGTCTGCAGGCACAAAGATGTGAGTATTAAAGACCAAGAGAGAGTTTTGCTTTGCAAACACTTTGGTAAAAATGAACTTTCTTTACTTGTTCATCCTGGAAAAAAAGATCATCTTTCATGTAGCTGCCCGGCATTTGTTTCTTCCACGAATGGTCCTGTTACCCATTTGTCCTTCCATATCTCCATCTGCTCTGCTCCCTCTTTCAAGCAAATGAAGGCATATCTGACAGGTGCAGGGTTTCTTTTTAAAATATGTAAATATGTTAGTTTTGAATTGATGGCTACTTTTATTCACCGTTTTTTGCTAGGGAATAGTTTTCACTGGCGATTTCACTGTATTTTTCTTTCCATGACCCAAACATTTCCATTCCTAAGGCTACTTTTCACATAAGCTTGGAAAATGTAATGTTTTTCTCAAAAAACAGGTTTTTTGGTTATCATAAGCCACCAGTGAATCTTTCTCACACCATCTCACTGAAAAGCTTCCAGGCTCAAAATTTATAGGCAGTAAGCATAAGGCCAGTGTCTGTCACAACACAGGGTTAGTTTGTTTTTGTTTTTCCTGGAAAGAAAGATTCCTTTACTTTTGGAGTCTGGAAATGGGTGGGTAACCCACTGGACAAAGACTGATTTCATGTTGTCTATCAGACTTCATGCCAATGTGTCATTGGGTCATCTGATATTTAGAAAGAGAACACAAAGCAATATTCTACTGAAACCACCTGTAGGGGCAGCATTTTAAAATACTAAAGCTTACAAATCTAAAAATTAATCATTTCATTGTTAAGTGTTCATAGACTTACAGAATCCTAGAAACGGAATGGATCACAAAGGCCTTTCTTCCTCTTGTAGATGACACACTGTGGCCCGAGGGTCATTTGCTCCATGCCAGGGTCCCAGGCTAACAGGCTGTCTTCCACCCTGAAGTTCTTCTTTCTGGTAATGAGAACACTGAGCCAGTTGTCTCTGGTTCAGAAAAAGTACTCAGTTTCACAAAAATATGGGTGATAGATAAGTAGATAGGAAAGAAGGGAGGAAAAAAGAAAAGGATGGAAGAAGGAAGAAAGAGAAAATTAAGAGAGAAATTAAGACAACAAAGAAAGAACAGAAGGAAGGGAGGGAGGGAGGGAGAAGCCTAGTGGATACAATCTAGCTGGAAGACATAAGGGGAATTTTTCAAAGCTGAATTTGTATAAATATCCATTAAAGATTTTTACATTGATTTCTTTATTTTGGGGTCTGGATTTCGTGAAGTGAAGTGTTTAATCCCACAGGCTATACTCTACCTTCTAAGCACTTTATGCTTCCTGTAAATTCACACAGACACCACACTCAGAGAAACCTTCATTTAAAAACAACAAAAAGGTCATGTCATGTGGATTTGATTGTAAGGCTGCCAAGAGGAGCCTACAAACTCACTCATTTATGCAACAAATTTTATTGAGTGCCTACTATGTGCCAGGAACTGTTTAGAGTACTCAGAATTCAGGAGTATGTAAGAACAAGAGTCTATCCTCATGGATTTATTTTAGTGGGGGGGAAACAGACAGTAAATAAGTGAAACATAAATAAACACGATAAATTCAGACAAAAATAAGTGCCTTAAAATAACATGGGAATACTGTGTGTATAGGGGAGAGGGTTTTTGCTTTGTTTGATTTTTTAAGATACGGCAGTCAGGAAAAACTTCTCTGAACAATGAAAGCATGAGTTGAGAATGAACACGATTATAAGAAATATCCAGCCCCAGGGATATCAAGGTTTCTTTCCAGCTTTATTTTAATTGACAAATAACATCGTGTAAGCTCAAAGCTTACAATGTGATGATTTTCTATGCGTATCCATTGTGGAATAATTGCCAATATCAGGTTAGTTATCAATCAAGTTGAACGGCACTCCAAGATGAGAATCTAAAGAGCAAAGGTTTTGTACCTGAGAAGACATCTACTTGGATGGATCTCTATACATGTTTCATGAACTGACCTAAACTTGTTTTCTTCTAATTCAACTCTCTTCCCAGAATTCTAGAGGAGGGGACTGTACTAGTCCTATAAACAAGTTTGTATATATTGTAAATTGGTTATTTGCTACAAGAAAAAATACATTATCTAAACATCTGGCACCAGATGTCCTCTCAGAGATGAGCTGTCTTTGTTTGGGAAAATACTATAAGAATCCAGTCAGGATCCAGTAAATCCATAAGGATCTAGGTTTGGCTAAACCCCAGGCATCAAAAGACAAACACTAAGTTGTTGCATATAAACAGACAGTGTTTTCCTCCTGATGTGTAGGGATGATTTGAAACAGAGCCCTTGATGATCTGCAATAGACTTGTAGTAGGAACAAGAATGACTCTTTGTTGTTCTGGGCCAGTGGGATTTGGGGGATTGCTTGTTATCACAGCATAATCTATCCAATCCTAACTGGTATAAGAAAATAAAATCTTCTGTGAAGCCTCTTACACAAATATGATTTGTGACAAGTTGCTCCTTTGGCAGAAATCAGTGGGCTGCAGATCAGCCTCAGGGAATGATTCTATATGGAGTACAGTGTGTAAAACAAAACCCATGGAGAGAGGGGACCAGGAGACCAGCGCCCTGCAGCACCCTTGTAGTGGGATTTGGTGTTTCCCCCAGACATGGACTTGTGAATTTGAGTCAGACTTACCTGCTTCTCAAGGGGTCACCCGGCTGATCTGTAGGCTCATGTGCATGTGTGCACAGCTCTGGCAGGAGGCAGTGGTGGAGTGAAGGTAAGGGCTAAGCTACTTCCTCTGACCTCCTTGACGTATCCAGGTTTTGGTTGATGATAATGCCTGCACGAATGGCACTCCCGTGGGCTCCACAGTACTTTGTGCTCCCATCCAATGCGGCTCCTACCTCTTTGACAGCACTTAACATATACGGCTCTATACTTACTTACTGTCTTCTCCCCACTAGACTGGGTGCTCCTTGAAGCTGAGAGCCCCATTATATTCATTTTTGTGTCCCTCATACCTAGCACAGTATCTAACACCCAGAGGATGATCAAAACTGCTTGCTGATTCAGTTACACTCTGATATGCATAGGCTTCCATAAGTAGTGGCAACTGGCCCTCGAAAACCACCAAAAGCAAAGGCGGAAGAACTATAGTAGCTATTGGTTTTGTTTCCTAATTATTCCCAAATGTCTATTTGCTGAGCTATTACTGACCCCCTCCCTGGGTGGTGTCATGGGACTAGTTCTGCCCAATGAGTGTGAGCAGAAGTGGAGAGTGTCACTCACTTCAGGCCAGAGCTTTTAATTGCTAATGTGAGATGCTCCATGACTTTATTTTCCTTCTCCCAAAGCAAGCAGTGATATCTCAAATACAGCTACTTCATATAGCCTGGATCTGGGGCTAAAGATAATGTAAGCAGAGTCCTTGCTAATCTACAACAGACATGAGACATAGCAAGAATAAACTTTGCTGTTTTATTCTTGTTTTAAGCCACTGAGATTTGGAAGTTGTTTGTTACCATAGTGTAACCTAACCTACCCTAACTAATAGAAAAATGGCAGCATCAAGATCTCATTTTCCCTACCTGAACCCCCAAATCATTTTTCACAATGAGTATTAATGGAAGGGTTATGCACAAATGATTTAAGAAGGAAAACAGAAAATGAAAAGCCAGTACGCTGCAAGTAGCACTGGGTAGCCCACACTCAGAGGACAGAAAGAAAGAGGTGATGAGCTGAAGCCTGTTAGGTATACAGGCCATCTGCTCACATGCTTGCCTGTGTGAGTTGCATAGTCAAGAAGAATGGCAGGCCATAGAAGAAATCATGTAGAAATGGTTGCATTCATTTTTGGCAGAAAAGAGGTAACAATAGTGGTTAAACCTATAAGCACAAAAGCAATGAAGCTTCAAAAAAGAAAGGCAATGAGGCAGAAAAAAGATTTAATAATAGACTGAAAGGGATTTTCCTCCCCCAGTACATGGCTATCTGGTATCTAGCAAGACCGCATGATAAAACTCTCTGCAGATTCCGAGAGGACTTTTACTTCTTTGTTTACGGTCGTTTATTTCCCCTGTCATACTTACATAAAATTCTGAGTGCATTTGGGATGCCTGAATTTGACTGTCATTTTTAGGTCTTGAATTACTGAGTTTTACGTGAAGGGCATCTCAAGGTCTAATAGCTTCAAATTTGTATTTGCAAAAGTTCTACTGCCTGACAAAGCTGTGGTTAAAGTGGCTTATCAGTAAGTTGTTAAACTATCTTTTAGGGCTGTATGTTTATTTTTAGGATGCTTAATTTTTTTTCTGATTGTTCAAAGCTGTAGGAAATAGAGAAAAAAACATAAAAAAGAAAAATAAAAGCACTTGATCTCATATTCAGGAGAAATTCAGGGGCCACCTTGTTGAAAAACCATCCAGACTTTCATCCAGAGATGCATACACATTTTATTTTTTTATTAATGTATTATTGATATACACTCTTATGAAGGTTTCACATGAAAAAACAATGTGGTTACTACATTACCCATATTATCAAGTCCCCACGCACACCCCACTGCAGTCACTGTCCATCAGTGTAGTAAGAGATGCATACGCATTTTAATATGATCTTAGTATTTTCGCTCCTGCATTTTTCTTCATACAACATTTAATCATGAGCACAATTCTAAAAGATGAAAAATGTCTTTAAAAATACATACAATCATTTTTAAAAATTATTTCCCTATTATTTTGTAGGTAACAAGCTCTCTTGTGCTTATGATTATAAATAACAGTGGGATGAACAGAACTATCTTCACCATCTCTGATTATTTCCTGCAGCAACTAATGGAGCAGAGGATAGATGTTTTAGGATTTTAAAATTAACAAGACCAATTAGTTATCATAAAGTCTATCCTAATTTATAGTCCTGTATATTTATGAGGTTGCCATTCTCCCACTCCTTGCCTGCATGGAGAATTACACCTTTTATAATGGTCAGCAATTCATTTGACAGAAAATGGCATAGCAGTGTTGCACTAATTGCTTTAATTTTTGACTACTTGTAAACATGAATATTTCCTCATGTATTTAAAAGTCATTTGCATTTTTATTTTTTCTTTGAATTTTTATGCCCATTTCATTTTTCTATTTAGAGTATTAGTAATATTTCTCTCAATTTCTAAATTCCCTTTACAATGTTGTTATAAAATACTTCCAAGATCCGCTTCAGATGCCAGATACATAGGATCAATAAAATGACATAATGTATGTGAAAGTTGCTTTTAAGCATAAAATGCTTTAGAATTGTTTGCTTTACTGATTTTTTCTTTCTTTTTTTTTTTTTAAGTTTTTCAAATGTTGGTTTTGCGTGATTCCTCTTTCTTTTCTGGTATTAGTGAACAACTCTAACAGTGAGTTGGCAATCATCTAAGAACTTGACTCTGATATACAAATGTATACATAATTCCACGCACAGATTATTTTTAGAGTTCCTTAGCATTATATTACAGTGCGCTGCTTATAGGCACAAACTGGGTGGCCAGACTTCCCTGTGTCCGTCCCAGGTCTATGCATTATCATGAGTGAACTTGAGCGAGTTAGTTTACCTCCCTAGGTCTCACTTCCCTCCTCTGCAAAACCCCAGAATAATTTGTAAAATTAGGAAGTAACAGACCTCACAGTATTACTGCAAGTATTAAACTAGATAATGATGCAACTAGTGAAACTAGATAGCTATTTTAATTAATCTTTAAAATGAGGCCAGGCATGTAGTAAACCTAAGTGCTAGCTGCCGACATGACATTTTACATGTTCACTGACTGCAGACAAGCTTTTGATCTAGTTTAGTTTTTAAGCATATGGAGCGAAAAACACTTCTGCCTCCAATAACAAGAGTTAACATTTTCTGGAATGCTTTGCAAAACATTTGATATGCACTATTCATTCAACAGTCATTTACCAAATACCTGGGCTGCCAGGCAATATTCCAAGTACATCAGCTGTGAAGAAAACCAATAAGGTCCCCCAGGTAGGGAGTTTTCATCCCAGAGAGAAAGGACTTTTTAAAAAAGAAAACGTACAAATAAATAACCTAGTTTCAGAGGGGGATAGGTTATATGAAGTAAAAAAGGTAGGAGAATGTGCTGGGAGATGATTGTTGGACCAACTTTCTCAGGTGAGCAGGACAGGCCAGGTGAGAAACAGGCAATGTATGAGAAGGCTAGTGAGCATCGTCCTGTGACAGGGGCACCACTTTCAGTCCCATTTTATAAACAGAATGGTTCAATTACTGAAACCAAATTGTGGTAGCTTTAATAAAGTACGTATGCTTTTCTCTGATTGCAAATGTAATATTTATTTATGATAGAATATACAGCTAAGGACAAAAAGAAAAATTATCTGTGATCCTATGACTAACATTTTGTGTATATATTTTCTGTCCTTTTTCTACATATATCCAAATAACACATTTAACACAGGGAATTTCCTTAGGCAAGCTATTTGTAACTTGCTTTTTCCACTGAGCAATATTTTCTCATGTCACTAGCAAGGCTTCTGAACCATCATCTTTCATAGCTGTATAGGCTCATATTATATGGAACCATAATGGTTTCTTTAATTAGTTTCTTACCAATGGATATTTATGTCATTCCAATTTTTCATTATTATGAACAATGCTGTGATAAATGACCTAATAACAAAATAATAGTAATAATAAAGTATAGCTAATATTTGTTCAAGTGCTTATATGTGGCTCACTTTGCACTAAGCAGTTTATAACCTTAACTAGCTTAACATGTACAACAGTTCTAGGAAATAGGTACAGAGACAATCCTCCCTTTAGAAAGTGAGAAAACTCTGACAAAAAGAAGTTAAATAATTTTCCCAAGGTCACATATCCAATAAATTGCAGAGCAAAGACCTGAACTTGGACTTTCCAGCTTCAGCCTGAGCAAACACTTAATCATTGCACTCTATTCCTGCCCCCAGCAGTATTTCTACAGTACAGATAAATCTTAATCTTTATCAGCATTATTTCCTTAGGATAAATTTTTAGAAGTGAAATTACTTGGAATCCAACTCTAGATCGAATGCTTCTATAGAAGAACCATGACTCCTCTCTTCCCAGCCTCATACCCAGTCCAACCCAGGGCATCCCAAACTCTGTGTTTCACATCACACACCAGCCTGCGGTGAGACGCAGAAAACAGCAACAGACAAAGAGAAACAGAACAAGCAATAGTCTAAGAAAAAGGGATTTCAGCACCTCCCTCCTTTGGTCCTCTTCAGAGGCTTAGCCAAGGAAAGCTGAGCAAAAACAGAGGCTTCTGAAGTTCAACCTGTTTTCATTTATCCCTTCCATGATCCCCTAAAGAATATTCTCTACACACATTCCCATAGTCAGAACACAGAAAGAAATGGAAAGGCAGAGGGAATGTACAGGTGGCTTTGAGCTCAGGAGGTGGAAGCCTTCCATCATGCCCAGGTGTTTCCCTCAGGCTGGCTTTGCTCCTGGGTAGCCCCCTGGCACTCCTTTCCTCTCTTTGTGGCCCTACAAGCCACAGCACAACTTAGATAACAGATAATTGGGCCACACTCAGGGAACTAAAGCAGTCCCATGAATGCGCACTGCCAACTGAGACACACAAAGCAGAGATTCCCAGGGTCTTTGGGCTTTGCACTGACCTAAAATCATGACTCACAAGACACCATTTTATCTCATTTTTCAAAAAGTGCCTTTTTCTTGAGAGGCTGTTCCGTCAGTGAGATGAAACAATTCATCTCTTACTTTTCCCGGGCATCAAAGATAACCTAGAATCATAGGTTTCTACTTTACCAAAGGAGGCTCCTGAGTCCAGTAAGCTTTTTGTTATCTCATCTGGTCAAATGATAGAGGTTTTATTGAGGAGTGGACAGATCAATCGAGTTACAGCTACCCTGTATAGTAGATTATCACTCTTCAAAGAAATAGCATGTGAAAAATCAAACCTAAAAATAGATTAAAGGAAAGGTAATCATTTTTTGTTAATTCAGAGGCCATTTCTGAATTTTAAGAGCTTCAAGGTCATCATCACCATCTTGAATTATTGCACAATCAACTTTCAACTGACAGCCGTGGGTTCTAACAATCTGCTTATAAAACTTCTGGATGGAAGCCACAGGTACATTTGTAAAAGAGAGCACTCAGGGCCCAAGGGCAGCCCATGCAAATATTTTCAACCTGAACGGTACGTAGCAGAAGAAAAATCCTAATACTACTAAGGTCCCTCACTATAATTTTCATATTATTCTAATTTCCTATCAAGAGTGTGATTCAAATTGATAAAGCAAGACACCAGGAGCATGCCTCTCCCTTTCTGGTGGCAGATACAGGAACCTGAACTTTATGTCCTTGTGGCAGAGCCAGGGTGGTGGCAGAGCCAGGGTGGTGGCAGAGAGAGGATCTCATGAGAGTAAGACACCTGGGTCGAGACAGAAACGAGAAAAGTAACAGAAGCAGGGGCTGCACTGAACGGCTTAAGGAGTCACAGCTACCTCTAAAATGTAAGCTCCTTGGCTTCATTTGTTTTGGTCACTGCTCTACTCCCAGAACCGGGCACGGTGCCTGGTGCATAGTAGGTACTCAAAAAGTTGTTTTGAATGAATGAAGGCAGTAGTGATAGAGGCAGAGAGACACTGGGGAAGGAGAAGCTAGATGTAAGAAGTAACTGGAGAATCTGTCAGCTTGCACCACGGTAGAGGATAAATGCTAGTTAACAAAGAGTCTTTTTGAATAAAATGTCAATAAACAAATACTGTAACAATATAGGCATGGAAGGAAATTTAGTCAAGATCGTCTCCTCTTCAAACGAACCAAGGAGATAATACACACAATTTCCTGAAGATCAGAGAATGAACTCATGTATCAAGGATAACAAAGTCCATATAATGCAATTTCCCCCCAGTTGAACAAGATGAAAGCCAGTAATATAAGCCTGATTTAGCTGTGCCATTGTGGATTGATAAAGATGGAGATTAGTATCAGGCCCCTCTCTGTAGAGGCAGGTAGAAAAATCAAATCAAGATTCATATATATGAAAGTTAAAATTCACTGGACAAATTAAGACAAATTTTAAGTGTTACTTAAAAAACCACAGAAACACTCCCTCTGGGAGAGCATCAGAACTGGAGAAGTCTACAGAAGGATGGGCAGCTTATTATACACCCCTATTAACTGTGAAAGTCTGGCCAAAGGGCCAAGTATCATGTAGCTCAATGTGGTATTTTACAACCAATTTTAGACACAATCCACCTCTTTCTTTAAAAACACACAGAGCATCTGACTTCATGAGCCTAAGACTATGTTATAAAAACTAATGACCTTGACAATATGTAATCACAAAGACTTGGATAGCCACTACAATTTCAAGTATAGGAGGAAATGTGTATCATGCCCTGTCTTCCTTAAAACGGCACATGGTTCTTGGGCCAGGGAACAAACCCCTGTATTCAACTGTCTCTCATTTAAGTGGGGGAGAGAGCGTGCTGGGCTCTGGTGCACACAAAGGTGCCTGGGTGACACGCATGGATGGATAGGGCATCACTTTTCCTCCAGTTGCAAGGTGCATGGGAGTCAAGGGGAGTGAATTCGGAAGAAGATCCCCAGGAAAAAGATTTGCTCAACACGCAGGCTGCCCATCAGAAAATGCTGCCAGTCTGCAGAGACTCAGAGAAGAAATGGTATAATGTGTGAAGCAACAGAAAAGAGACCAGGACCCAGAGAGAGTTAAAGGTTTCTTATTAAAGGATGGGAGGCAAAGCCTTGATCAATTCCCTAGACCAAAAGGGAAGATGCTTGTTTTTATATAATGCTTTTTTCATTTGAATTTAGGCAGGGAGAGACACGTTGAAGTTGCCAAAGTTATTTCAGGAGAGTGTTCACAATTTCCTTCCAGGAGTAGTAAGTAGAGGGGTAAAACATGAAGGAAAGTACATAGGAATTCAGATTTCACCCCAGTCACATTAAGGCAGCTGAGTTAGCCACTTACTGATTCAGTTTGGTATTTCTGAGATGCAATCCACTATTTTTAATCATAATTTGGACATTCTTATAAAATGCTTTCTTTCCTATTCTTATTCTCCAAGAGTTTTCCAATTAGTAGACAGAGACTTAATAATAAAAATCTTCTACTAGGAGAAAATTATCTGCATTCCATATTATTTATTTGAAGAATATTATTCTGTAAAAACTACAATGCAAATATGAAAATGCACTAATTTCACTTGCCATAGAAATGTTCTTTCTTTTAAGATCCAAGATAAATCAGCAAATGCTTTCAAAGCTGACATTTAATCCATGAATTCAAATCATTTCCAAGATTTATGATCCATTAGAAAGACAGTTTCAATTTCCCTTGTCCTTGTGAGAGTCTAATGTATAGCTGGCAGAAAACGCATTTACACAGCACATATTCTATGACAACAGTATCATTTATTGATAAGGCTTTTCAAGTTTAAAAAAGTGATGCTGCTAGTTATGTTCATTTTGATTTGTTTATCTGTAAGTAGTAGATGGATGCTTCACTCTGTTAACAGATATCCATGTAACAAAGATTGCCTGCTAAAAATAACAAGAAATTCCCCACAATTATAATAATGATATCATAAGTACATAGGGATATCTAAGGATAGACAAGATGTCCATATATAGATATAGACTTAGATACAGATACAGACATATATGCAAATAGGATAAAGAACCAAACTCACAAAAGGGTGTGATTAACCCCGTTCCAATTTCCTTTTCTCCCCCTCTTCTAGTTTTTACCCTTTGTTCGAAGCAGGATGACTGCCTGTCAAAAGTATCAGTGAAATTTATTGGACTTTCAAGCATAAATTCTCCAAACACATTAACGCAGCCTTAAGATTCAGAGCCAGGATCAGCAGATGCAATACCTACCCATCAGCGAGGATGCTTCTCTTTTCCAGCATTTCGGGATTTCAACATATAATTATTAAATCGCACATATATCAATTACTATACCAGAAGAGGAACTATAGGAGTGTACAAGCCAGTCCAGCCTTTGAGGGGCTTCATGTCTTAAATTATAAATGAATAGATTCTTTGTTAGTGGGTAAGTTAATTATATCTGGTTAATTGCACAAAAAGAAACGTTCTCCGTAGGAACGGTTTGACTCTGGCACCATTAGGAATTAGAGAACTTGCCCAGTTTCATACAGAAAAAGTATATAGGGCTAGAATGTCAATTTCTTCTTATACATATGTTACAAAGGAATCCCACGGAGGTCAGTTATTTCCTCAAGGTCATAACCTAGCTGTCAGATCTGTGTCTGTCCCAACCTGGTTATTAACTAGCAAAACAAAAAAAAAAAGTAAATGCTCTTCATTAGCTAATATCAGTTCATTAACTCTAACACCACCCACAGGTGTCATCCAACAACCTTATCAGTTTAGTTTAGTTTATAACTTTATTATATTAAAGTTGATCATAACATTATTTGTTATCCATTGCTGATTAACAGACTACTCCAAACTTAGCAGCTTAGAACGTCAAACGTTTATAATTCCATAGTATCTGTAGGTCAATTACCTAGGAATGGCTTAATTGGGTGATTCTGGCTCCGGGTCTCTCACAAGATTACAATCCAAGTGTGAGCTGAAGCTGCACCATCAAAGGCTTCCCTGGGTCCAGAGGACCACACCTTGTCCTCATGGCTCATGAAAGGACGCTCAGTGCCTCGACATTTGTGCCCCTCCAAAGGGCTGCTTGTGGACGACTTTCCCCAGAGCAAGTAGTGATCTGAAAGAGAGAGGAAGAGAGATCCCGAGACAGAAGCTGTATTGTTTTATAACTTAATCTGGAAGTGACATACTGTTATTTCTGCCATATGCTGTCGGTCCCACAGTCCAACCCTAGTACAATAAGAAGGAGGCTACAGAAAGGCGTGAAAACATGCCAGGGATCATTAGCTGCCATCCTGGAAAATGACTACCACAGTTGGAGACTTGCTCATGTGGGGAAGATGCATTACCTTTAACAATCTTTCTCCCCTGACCCACAGATGACCCAGAATTCCCTTTGAAGAGCAATTTTCCCACCTGCTGCCCACAATTGAAAGCACAAACATATAGGCAGGTCTGGGCACTTCCTGCACATGTTCATTCAGCGAATCCTTTCTGAGTTGCCACCATATGCCAGGAATTCTCTGGGGGGCTGAGAATACACGGTAAGGAAGGTATTGTTTCTGCCCTAAAATTATTTGACTACAGAAAAGTAGAGAAGAAAACCGAAGGCAGACGAGAGAGAAGAGGAAGAGGAGAAAGAAGATAAAAGAAACAGTGAGTGAGAGGAAGACAGACGTGAGGGAGGCAGGGAAGGGAAAGGAGAGGGTGGAAGGCTGATGGAAACTACATTGTTGGGAAATACATCCAATCATGGAGGGATTTGCTTGTGATGTCCTGCATTAAAATTCAGATATTCAAGTTTCAGTTCACAGAAATAGGAAGATGTTTTCTTAACATCTATATCCATATGCTCAATGTACACTGCAATGACTAAATTTAGAAAATTTGCCTAAATGTATGCTTTTAATACACAAGAAACTCATACCTTAATCAGAGGTTCTCAAGTCTTTCAGTAAAGAAACTGATAAAAGCATGGAATCTCCTTTTCATAAAGAAAATGAAGATGCATGTACACACACACATACACACACACACACGTTTCTGGAGTTCGTGGGCCTAAAGTTAAGGACCCCTGATCTTAAAAGTATTATAAAATCACATTTTAAACAGCTGTCCATGTTATCTGTCTGTGTCAATATTGAGGATAGACTCTAGTGCTAGGTTTGCTGGATCCTCATGAAATGATAACGTTTAGCCAGGACTGGACAGAATATGAACATACTTTGCTTTTTAGGATACTCTGCTAAGCTAACAGGCTCCAGCCCAAATGTAAGAACTTGTCATGACAAGAAACAAGGATAAGGGGTATTGTGTCCAAAGACAAGCTCAGATCAAAGTTAATCAATCTAGATGTAAGAATCATTTAGTCTAATTCCTTCATTTTACATACCAGAAAACTAAGACTCAGTGGCTGAGCAGGGAACAGTGGCTGCAAAATTGCAATACTGATCAAGCATTCAGGATCTATAACCTGAGTGCAGATGGCAGAAGGCTTATCCACAGGGATCAGGACCAGACTGGTCAGTTGGGGTTAAGCTCTGTATTCCCCCAGAGCACTAAGCACAGCCAGATGAGTTACAGACGCCTCAGCCCAGCAGGCCATGAGGTGGATCTTGGATCAAACCAAAAAAGAGGAAATAAGACCAGGCAGACAGTCGCTGAGGTGTCTCCTACTAGACACTTCCATGAATCTTCATTTAATAGTCTGGGTTTGCTCCCTTCCAGAAGACACCATGACACATTTACTCTGCAGTGCAGTGAGTGATTTTCTACCTGGAGGCAAAAGGAAGCTTGGGTTTGAAGGCCAAATTCTCCCTTGGAAATATAATTGAAAGTCTCCAATGTACCTATAATCTGGTATGCTGCCATTGAAGTCTGGCACGTATGCCCAGAAAATTCAGCAAATGCAGGTGAGCAAACCACTGCTACTGCTTTCCCACTGCTGCTAGGTTAGAACTTACTCAAGGAGGTGCCACGTCAAGGCTTTGCCAGACCTGCGGTGCCTAGTTAGGTAAAATCGTCCCCAGAAATACACACTGCTGTGTTGGAGCTGTTACAGACTGATGCTAAAAGGGACTGTGACTTAATGTCAGGTTACGTTCCATAAGCCCAGAATGAAATCTCCTGTCTAAATCAGCAGTAGAATGTATTAGTGCTCTGCCAGAACTTGAGGGGCTAGCAATGCAGCCCTCCCTTGCCTTTTCCGCATTCCTCCATAATCCTTCATGGTTATAAAAAGACTCTAAGATTGCAAAATCCATTCATCGGCCTTTATGCGCTATCACAAATTTTTGGAAAACAATTTCTTTTCAAATGTTCCCAGGTATAGATTCACAAAATAATGCCCAAATAAACACCAAATGGTATTTTTCTCTCAGTTGACTTTTTCCTGCTAGCTTGATCTCTCATGCATTTTGTTTTCTGGAATTCGCAGTGACCTTTTTCAAAAGTTAGGGGTCATAGTCGTGACTGGCAGGATTGCCCTGGGCTGACCATGCTTTTTCTACTTTGCTGTGTTGTCTGAGCTGAAAAAACTGCCCACACCATTTAGATTTTATTTAAGAAGTGAGCATACATATGGTGAACTGTCAGGTTTGCAATATAAAAAATGAAACATTTCTATAGATTATGTTAGTCTGAGGAAACTCCCAAAGTGTCACTAGACATTGTCAAAAATTGATGAAATGAAAGAGAAAGTTGACTCACAGAAATACAAAGTCAATGTCACTGTGTTCATTTTTGTTGTATATAGTATTCCATTTTATGAATCTACTACAAGTAATTTAGACAATTTCTTCCAGTTTGGAGCAAATGTGAATATTCTCGATATAAATATTCCTTACAAGAATGCTTATTCACATGGTGCCACAGTGCTTCTGTATTTTATAGGTATGAAAGGAATTGCTTGTATATCATCCAGCAGCATGTCAGAGGGTTTTCCAAAACAGTTGTACTAAATTTTGCTCCCACCTTCAGTGTAGGAAAATTCTTACATTCTTCATTCCTAACAACACATAGTATTGTCCCACTTTCAGTCTTTTTCTGATCTAGCAGGTGTATGGTGATATTGTTTAGTGGTTTTAATTTGCATGTATTTGATTTCTAATGAGGTTGTACACTTTTTACTATAATTTTGGCCATTTGAACTTCCCCCTTTTTGAAGACTATTCAAGTCCTCTTCCGAGTTTTCTATTGGGATTGTATGTATTTTTCCTGTTGATTTACATCTACCCAAAACTATATGAATGAATTTCACAACAATAAAATTAAGCAAAAACAGCAAGATACAAAAGAATGTAAATGTATGTTTCCAGTTACAGAAAGTTCAAAATCAGGCAAAAGAGAACTATTTGGTTTAGAAATACATAAGTAGATGGCAATAATATTTTTTAAAGCAAAGAAAATAATTGCAACAATTCACGAGATGTTACTGCTGACTCTAAATAGGTTGTGTTTGGGGGAAATAAGTTCTGTTTCCTGAGTTGTCATGGTTTCTAAAATGTGGTCAATGAATCTACCAGGGCTCAGGCCTTGAACACTGAAAATGAATTAAATAAAAGTCTTATTTAAAAAAGACAGGAACAATCTCTATATAAATTCACATGTCAATACACAGCAAGAAAAATCATATATAATGGAGAATGACACATAGTGATAAGAAACTCCAATTTTTTTACAACACATTTTTTTAATTTAACATACACACTCAAGTATACAATTTACACATTTACTTGAGGAAAAGACTTATAAGTATCATTGAATGTATATTCCTCTCTCCCCAGAACCCAATAGGAAGCTGGCGGAATGTAAAGCATATTTGGAGAATGCTGATTTGAATTTCAGGCATGTAAATTAGTGTCTTCAAAGAGGAATATAAAGAAATCTCTGGAGAAACCTCTGAAAAAACTATTTTCAAAAATTGTACAAAGATATACTCTTAAAACATGCTACAGATAGGGCACAATATAACACTGAAAAACATTCAAGTAACCCACAGGGAAGGTAGGAAAAGGGAAAGAGAGAAACAACAAAGAGAACAAGCAAAACAAATGATAAAGTGACAGACTTAAGTTCCAACATATCAAAAATTGTGTGAAATATAAATGGTTGAAACACTTTTTTAGTAAAAAAGAATCATCAGAATGGATTTTTTTAATGACCCAACTATATGCTGTCTATAAGAAAGTCATTTCAAATATACTAAGAGATTCAAAGCAAAGAGATGGGAAAAAAATGTACTATGAAAACACTAGCCTAAAGGAAGCTGCCTGGTTATACTAATATCAGATAAAGTTGACTTCAGAGAAAAGAAAATGACCAGGTACAGAAAAGGAGGCTACATAATGATAAGAGATACACGGAGAAGATACAACAATCTTTAATCTATCAAGTAACAGCATTTCAACAAGATGAAAAGGGTAATGAGAAGATAACTTCCTTTATCTTAGCAACTAAAATATGCTGCCAATACGTGCCAGACCATGTTTCAAATATTCTACCTCCATTATCTCATTTAATCTTTACCCAAATAAAAGTAATTACAAAATGCACATTATCATCTCCATTCCCCATATGAGTAAATTAAAAACCTTAAAGAAGTTAAGCATCTTGCCCAGGGTCACACAGTTAGCAATCCTCCAGCCAAGTTCTTTATTTACTCATCATTCTGCCTCCCTTAAGCACTTAGAAGATAAAGTGTGATTATCAATCCAACACTGCAGTCCAATATCTCATGTTCTTGGCCATAAAGCCTCAGGTCAACTTTTCATGGAAAACAAACACCAGATTCTAAATGAGTCATAGGAATAAAGTGACCCTAGCAGGCATCCGTGAGTACAAGGAGAGAGCAAGCAAAGGCAGAGGCACAAAGCAGCTAATCATGGGGAAGAAGGAAGGCACATTATAGCCACAATGATCCCAGACAGTGTCCAGACTGCCAGGTTGGGAAAGCTGGGCACTGCACAACTCCAGGGATGTCATTTACAGAGACTAAAAGAGATGGTCATGTAAATGGCACCACCTGGAGTCACCGTTCACAACATGCCCTGCCATTCATGGCATCCCTGACAATAGTTATGGTGTCTGAAAGTAACAGACTCAAGTCTGCAAGGCTGGAAAATGGTCATTAGCATCCGGCTAGGCTGGACACTAGGGCAGAGACAATTGTCCGATTGAGTCGAAACCCTGGCAATAGAGCTGAATGCCTAGATAGTTGTATTTAATTGACCAGGAAAAGTGCTTACAAAGTTGTAATGACTCTACAAAAGATTGAAAAGCTTTATTTTGCCAAACAATTATTTTCCTTTCAAATTGTCATTGATCACCACCATAATTTCCTAAAAGAAAATTTATAAACACATGCTCCTTATTTTGCTGAGACGTGGAGAGTGTGGTCACAGATCAACAGCGGTCTATATGGGAGCACTTGGAAACCACTGAGCTAGCAAGTCGGGATGGAAGGACCAAAGAGGAAAGACAGAAAAATGAGAGACCATTTTCATTTGCGTCCCTTTCCAACAGCTTTGTCCTCCTTCCACAAAGCCAAAGGATGCTCATTATGTTTTAAACATAATTTCTAAGACTCTTACAGACATTGGATCCACACACCATCTGAAAAGCCTTGTGCTGATGGCTGCTTTGATAGCACCAAGCCTGCACCCAGGCTCTCCCAGGGGAAAAAGAGGCATTACGATTAGCACACATAATGTAGAGGGTGGGGCACGGGGAGGGCTGTACAACATAGAGAAGACAAGTAGTGACTCTATAGCATCTTACTACACTGATGGACAGTGACTGTAATGGGGTATGTGGTGGGGACTTGATAATGGGGGGAGTCTAGTAACCATAATGTTGCTCATGTAATTGTACATTAATGATAACAAAATAAAAATAATAAAAATAAAAAACAATCTAAGAGCTAAAAAAAAAATACTCCCAGGGTATTATCACCAACACTGGAATATAGTTACATGGGCTACAATAGGCCAAGGGTGCCCAGGAGAGGCCAGGACCAAGAATATCAGCCAACATGCAAGTCTTCTGAAATGTCTACTATAATCCTACTCTTTTGTATAATTCTTTATCTGAGGTACTTTGCAGAGTTCTTTAACACATCCTAGGTGCTCAAAAAATGTTACTGGAATGAATTGCAATTGTTGAATTGACAAAGCAAGCTTATGGAAGTCATTTAAGTAAAGAAATACCCAAGGGACCCTAGACCTTGTATGTATAGAGACAGAGCCTAACATTCAAAGAGACAGAAAGAGAGAGAATTATGTAAGTGAGTTTGAATGCTGATCTTAGTTTAGAAGCTGTGTGCTCTCTGAAATGGACTGTGCCTGGCCTGCAAAAGTTCACTGCAATCAGAATGAGCTAAGATCTCTGCAGTGAATCTGCTGCCTGAGTGAGCACATGTGATCAACACTGCTTCATCTGAGAAGAGCAACCTTCCCTCTGACTGGTTCTGATGGCAAGGAGCCATTGCTTCTGATTCTGTTGGTTATATCCGTGCATTACTTCAGCAAAATAAAAATCAGCCCAGAAGAATTTAAAAAGCAAAGACTGTGAAGCCAGCTGTTTTGATTCTGAACTCTACCACTTACTTAGTATGAGACCCTGAGGGAAAGGGTTGACTTCAGGAAATTTCTATTTTCAACTTGTGAGTTGATAAGGAAAGCACCTACCTCACAAGCTTTCAAAGGTAAAATGAGATAATCTATGTTAAAGGCACTTTCTATGCTGAAAATTTTATCTAAATGCTAGTTATTGTTATCCTTTGCATGACCCAGTTGATCAGGGATTTGGAAGAACATTTCTAAGCTCTGATGTGTGATAGCAACACTTTTCTTTAAGACTTCAAAGGGGGATGAGAGGGATTTGAAGTTGAACAAAGATAAATACCACAGTAAGGACTTTTAAAACATCGTTTCTGGTGGGAGGAAAATAAATTGGCTGGCTGCGTTAATCTCCATTATTGTTATCTACTAATTAATAGTATATTTTAATTAAACAGAGCCAGAGTTGTTTTCACAACAAGAAAAGGCTATTCTCTTCATTCGGCTTTCTTAATTCCTATTGCCATGTGAAGAACAATTTATTTCAAGTATCAAAAAGCTCTGACGGACACTAGGAAAACAGGCAATGGATGTAAGGGGTTTTACCACTTGATCTAATACTTCCAGTGAATAATCTCCTTCTATCTTCTAATAATCATGGAGAATTGTTAGGATTCTCACCATATGTATGTCCTTACTGGGGTAAATGGGAGATAATCTTTTCCTTCTGGCAACAAAGAGTGAAAAAGCAACCCAACACCTCACCAAGAAAAGCATACCAACTTGAAATGAGATAAAAATGATTTCACCTGAATGAAAAGTTTCAGGAAATTTCCCCCTCCTTCTCCAAAGAGAAGAGCTTCCCAAGCAGACAGATATGATACCCAAGCCAGAGCAGAGCAGAAAGGTAGGTGTGTAAAGAAGTCCTACAAGTAGCTACCCATGTAAGATAAACCACCTTCTAGTCTTACTCCCCTTCTCTCTGTTCTCTATGTCATCATTTTTTAAACTTTAATAATGACATAGTACAAGTGTTTAGTGGGTGACGGTCCTTCCGGATCTGGGCTTCAGCCAAACTGAACTACCCAGTGTTTCCCAAGGAAGTCCCATTCTCCCCCTCATGAGTGACTTTGCTCATGTTTCTCACTCTGCAAGGAATGTGGCCCAGGACTCCCGTTCTCTGCCTGCTAACTTCTCTTTGTCTTGCAAACCAAAAATTCAGAGACTGCCTCTTCATGAAGCTGTCAGAAGTCACCTCTTCTGGCTCTCCCAACAGTTATGTGACCCTTATTCTATACTCACGTGTCTACTAACTTCGCTTTTAGAGCATTTATTATATTTTGTGGTTAAGTCATTGCTGATGTGTCTATCTCTTCCACAAGACTGTCAGCTCTTTGAGGGAAAGGATTACATCCTTTACCCTTAGATCTATAGCATCCAGCACATAGTAAAATCTTACACACTCAATAAATGTGTCTTAAATGCAAGCATTGTTCAGCAGTTGGCAAACTTGCTCTGTAAAGGTCCAGACAGTAAATGTTTTAGGCTTCGTGAACCATTTAATCTCTAACAATTCTGCTATTATAATCTACTCAAGTTCACTCAACTCTGACATAGTATAGCAAAAGCAGACATACGCAATACACAGACAAATGTGTTTCAATAAAATTTTGTTTACAAAAACAGGTGGTGGATCATATTTGGCCTATGGGCCATAGTTGGCAAATCCCTGATAAACTAAAAGATCAAATGAATGAGAAAGCCGTAGAAAGCTCTTCTTGCAAAGAAGATCTCAAGCCCAAGAAAAGATCTGACAATGTAAGGGCAAAAGATGGTTACAGAACCCTTTTAAGTAGAAATGGAAGAGAAGTGGCACTATAACATTCCCTTGCCCTCATTCTGGAAACCAGGAGTAATCTATGCAACTGGGAAAGTGTGGGTCCATTAACTGCCTTATGAAGCCTGTAACTGTAATGGGGCTAATACTGTATTCCAGTAACAAAACTTTTTATTTCATAGACTGAGTGCCCTCAAATGGAAGGCAGTGGACTGCCCTATAGGACGCATTTTTTTCATATTGGAAGGTAAAGGTTGCTTGGAAGGTAAAGACAAAGGGAAGAGGCTAGGTACACAAGACACAATTACCTATACCAGAGTAATAACACAATAGCAATGGAAATGTCAGTCATGGTATGAAGGATGTGTGACATTTGGCAGAAGAGATGGTTTGGACAGGTAACGCTCAAATTAAAATGTACAGGCAATGTAGGTGACAGTGATAATATATTTTCAATCCAAACCCAGGTACCACATTAACATCATTGGATGGAAGGTACATAAATAATTCAATAATCGTTTGTTCTGAGGCATAATTTTGATGCATATATTTTATTCTTTCTTCTCCATGTTATGTTTTCTTGGAGGATTTCTGTGGCACAAGAAGAAAAATCAGATAAGAGGATGCATCATAGCAAGTCCAATGAGTCAGAAGGAAACTGGAAGAGTGTTCATTTAGATTTCTATCCCACATTTAAATGGAGATCCAAAATTTGAGATACATTTCCAAGTGCAAACAACACAGACAAAATATTGGAGTAGTGCCTGATCCCATATAATCCCCTTCTCTGGAAGGCCAAACATCTGACAGGGTTGCAAACACGGGAGCCAAATCATCATGTTCGCATTAGCGACATCATTCCTAGCAGCACCTCCTGGCTACTGCAGGAAGGAATGGAATCATGTGGGAAGGGGGATCTGGAATTGCACAAACATAAAAAGACTCTGGCCATAAAATAAGTGAAGCAGGCTTACTGCCCTTTTGGGAGAAAAGTGTCTGAACAAATCAAGTGGTTGCATACATTTCCAGCCACCCTACATCTTTCTCTCCTTCTTTCTCTAAAAAGTATTTCCAGATTTCAAGAGAGCTGGACCAAACTGTGTAATACCTTGAAACACCAATTTACTATAAGAGATGAGTGGGAAAAAAAGTTGGTACCATGGCCTTTTCTGTTTAATTGGCTTCAGAAGATACATCCTGATGTGCTCTTAAAGTATCTTTATTCTTTCTACCCAGAAATGCCCTCTGTGATAGATGTAACTCGCTCAGACCATCAACTTCACTTAAATGGGTTCTCTTCAGTGGAGGCCACTATAACCTCTTGGAAGCCAACAATGAGCTTTTGGCCTCAATATCCTGGACTAACTGTTAACAAATCCCAAACACACCTGCAGCTTTTCCACTTTGGCTATAAAGACATAGCAAAACATAATAAAAGCTTTCCAAATCTTTAAATCCCATTCTCTTCTTAATGAGAAATGGTTTTAGTGATCAAAGGCATGAAAACATCATCAGTCCATTTTACAATTGAGAACAGAATGGAGCTCAACTTTGCTCAAGAACTTCATAACCTCTTCTCTGAACTCAGAGGCCACACCTTAGTTAGTAGTCCTTAATTTTTCTTCTCATTCAAAGAGACAGAGAGAGAATTATGTAAGTGAATTTGAATGCTGTCAAGCATCATAAGTTAAGATACATTCATGAACCAGACAACAAAAATATGTCAGGAAGGATGGGTGAAAAATATTGGAGAATCCAGTAACCCAGAGATGGAGCCACTACTTAGTTACAGCCAAACATTGCCATGCAAGAATGTGTACAAATATTGTTAGCTATTTTGAATTTCAAGAATTTTCAAAATATAGATTATGTAAGTGTATAGATTTTAAACATTTACAATGAATTTTAAAAAATAAACAGTGTGGGCAAAAAAAAATATTTAAGGAACAGCTATAGCTCATGATTCATCTGTTTACCATCTTTCTTTAATATCAACAAAGACATACAGGTGAAAAGATGGTGGAGTAGGACACCAAGGCAAAACCTCTTCCCACATATGCACCAAAGAAGCAACTACAGCAAACACAACTATCTCTGACAATAACCTGAAGTCTGCAGAACAGACCACATATGCCTGGTAAAGAAGAAAGGACCACATTAAGAAACGTAAAGGGGCAGAGCCATGATTGATCAGGGCCCACAAGTAGAAGGAATGGAGTTGGAAGTGGGTAAATGCTCAGGAATCCAGCATGCTAGGTCCTGGAGATCTGCTCTGGAATATGAGTCCACATTGCACTGGGCTTTGGTGATTAACAGGGCTGGACACCAGAGAGAGTGGAACACTCTTGGGACCAAGACTCCTGTCACTTCTAGAGGTCAGGCCTCTCCATTGGTGCTAAGACCCAACATAGAGGCAGCAGTTTGAAAGATTTTCCAGCAGGGGAAAGTGTGCCAGAGGGCCAGGGGTCAGAGGGAGCTCGCTCCAGAGGAGAAAGGGCAGCTGGGTGTCACTTCCCAGCCCTCCCTCAGCTCAGCTGGTTGGATACTTTCAGGAGGACAGCTCTGAAGCTCTCCACCTGCACCATTGACTTAACCCCAGTACCTCCCTCATGTACCTGACCAGTCCAGCATGCTCAGCCCAGCAGCATCCTGCCATTGCTGACCAGCAGGCAGAGGACAGCCCCACCCACAATGAAGCCCAGTGGAAGTGCTTCACATCACACCAAGGGCATGCAGAGGTGCACTGTAGGCATCAGCCATTGCCAGCAGACAGGCAGAAAGGGAGGACCAACCCAGAGCTCACCAACAGCAAATGTGGCTCAGATGCAAAAGAGAACCAGGCACCAGTGAGCAAAGAATCCTGAGCTTCTGGGCACCACTGGACACCTTCTTTATAAAGCTATTACTCTCTATACAAGAACGCTTACAAGATCTATCTAATACAAAGAAAGAAATACAGAAACACAGACAAAATGTGGAGGCAGAAGAATCTGTTCCAAACAAAAGAATAGGATAAAATACAAGAAACAGGGTTAAATGAAACAGAGATTAGCAATTTTCTTGATAAAGAATTCAAAGTAACAGTCACAAACATGCTCACTGAACTGGGGAAAAGAATTGATTATATAAGTGAGAACTTCAACAAGAAGATAGAAAATATGAAAAAGCCACACATACCTGAAGAATATAATAACTGATATGAAAAATACAATAGAAGGAATATTAGCAGACTGCTGGAAGCAGAAGAAAGAATCAGTGTGATGGAAGAAAGAGAACAGCAGAGTAACCGAGCTGAGGAAAAGACAGAAAAAAAAATTCTAAAAATGAGAAGATGCTAAGAGAGCTATGTGACAATTCCAAAGGAAACAATATTTGCATAATAGGGGTCCCAGAAGAAGAGAGAGACAAAGGATTGGAAAGTCTTTTTGTAAAAATAATAGCTGAAAACTTCCTCAATCTGTAGAAAGAAATAGATATTCATGTCCTAGAAGCACAGAGACCCCCTAACAAGAGGAACACAGGAATACAACACCAAGGCAAATGGTAATTAAAATGGCAAAGATTAAAGATAAAGAGAGAATCTTAAGAGCAGCAAGGGAGAGGCAGACAATTACCTATAAGGAAAACTCCCTAAGACTATCAGCAGATTTCTCAGCAGAAACATTACAGGCCAGAAGGGAATGGCATGAAATATTCAAAGTACTGAAAAGGAAGATACTACAATCAAGAATTCTCTACCCATAAGGTTATCATTCAGAATTTAAGGGGACATTAAATGTTTTCCAGATAAGTGAAGGTTAAAAGAATTCACTACCACTAAACCAGCCTTATAGGATACATTAAAGGGATTTCTGTAGATGCAAATGTTCTTCAGGTTAAATACATCAGTAAAAATAAACCCACAGTACAGGTAGTAGACCAATTACTTACTAAGCAAGAAGTTAAAAAAAAAACAAAAGTAATAAAATCAACTATACACATCAGTCAAGGGATACACAAAGACAACATAGATTATGACTTACACATAAAGTGTAGTAGAGGAGAAAGAATAAAAAAGTAGTACTTTTAGAATGTGCTGGAAATCAAACAGCCATCAACTTAATATAGATGATTTTATATTTAGGAAACTATGAACCTATGCAACCACAAACCTAAAGTCTATAACAGATACACAAAAACATTTTTAAAAAGACATGAAAGAATAACACTAAAGAAAACCATCAGATAAAAAGAGAAGAGTATAAGAAAGGAAGAAAAAAAGAGAGAAGAACTACAAAGACAACCAGAAAACAATTAATAAAATGGCAGTAAGTACATACTTATCAATAACTACCTCAAGTGTAAATGGACTGAAGGCACCAATCAAAAGACACCAAGTGGCAGATGGATAAAGAAACAAGACTCATCTATAAGCTGCCTACAAGAGACCCATTTCAGACACATAGACAGAAAGTGAAGAGATAGGAAAAAATATTTCATTCAGATAATAGGGAGAAAAAAAGCAGGAGTAGCAGTACTTACATCAGACAAAACAGACTTTAAAACAAAGAAAGTAACAAGAGACAAAAAGTGACATCACATAATGATAAAGTGGTCAGTCTAAAAAGAGGATATAACAATTATCTGTGCAACCAACATAGGAGCACCTAAATATATACAACAAATAATAACAGACCTTTCTCTGTCTGGAGAAATAGGAACACAATCATACGAGAGGATTTTAACACCCCACTTACATCAATGGATAGATGATAAATAAAGAAACAAGTGTTAAATGACACATTAGACCAGATGGACTTAACATACATAGAATGTTCCACCCCAAAGCAGCAGGATACACATTTTTCTAAAGTGCACATGGAGCATTCTACAGAATAGAGCACATACTAGGCCACAAAAAGAGACTCAATAAATTCAAAAATATTGAAATTGTATCAAGCATCTTTTCAGATCACAATGGTATGAAACTAGAAATCAAATACATAAAGAAAACAAAAAAAACCCACAAACACATGGAGGCTAAACAACATACTTCCAAATAATCAGTGGACCAATGAAAAAATCAAAGGGGAATCAAACAATACATATAGACAAAGAAAACAGTTCAAAATATGTGGGATGTAGCAAAAGCAGTTCTAAGAGGGAAGTCCATAGCAATACAGTCATACCTCAAGAAACAAGAACAACCCCAAATAAACAATCTAAACTCACAACTAAAGGAACAAAAAAAAAAGAAGAAATGAAGCCCAAAGTTAGTAGAAGGAGGGACATAACTAAGATCAGAGCAGATATAAATAAAATAGACAATAAGAAAACAATAGAATAAATCAGTGAAACCAAGAGTTGGTTCCTTTGAGAAGATAAACAAAATAGAAAACCCCTAGCCATATTTATCAATAAAAAAAGAGAGAACAAAAATAAACAAAATCATAAACAAAAAAGAAGTTACAACTGACACCACAGAAATTCAAAGTACTAAAAGACAATTCTATGAAAAATTATATGCCAATAACTTGGATAACCTATAAGAAATGGACAAATTCCTAGAAATGTGCAATCTTCCAAGACTGACCCAATAAGAAACAGAAAATCTGAAAGGACCAATTATAGCTAAAGAAATTGAATTAGTAATCAAAAAACTCCCAACAAATGAAAGTCCAGGACCAGATGGCTTCATTGGTGAAGTCTATCAAACATTTAAATAGAGATAATGCCCCTCCTTCTTAATATATTCCAAAAAACAAGAGGAGGGAATGCTTCTAAACTCATTCTATAATGCCAGCATCACTCTTAATTCCAAAACCAGACAAAGACAACACAAAAAAAGGAGATAATTATAGATCAATATACCTGATGACCATAGATGCAAAAATCCTCAAAAAATATTAGCACACTTAAGTCAAAAATACATCAAAGTGATCATCCACCACAACCAAGTGGGATTTATTCCAGCAGGCAAGGATGGCACAAAATTTGTAAATTAATGTCATATATCACATTATCAAAAGGAAAGCTAAAACCATATGATCATCTCAATAGATGCTGAGAAAGCATTTGACAAAATTCAGCATCCATTCATGATAAAAACTCTCAACAAAATGGGTATAGAGGGAACATACCTCCACTTAATAAAGGCCATATATAATAAACCCACAGCTAACATAATACTCAATGGCAAACAGCTGAAGGCTTTTCCTCTAAGGTCAGGAACAAGACAAGGATGTTCACTCTCACCACTTCTGTTTGACATAGTACTGAAGGTCCTAGCCACAGCAATCAGACAAGAAAAAGAGATAAAACATATCCAAACTGGTAAGGAAGAAGTAAAACTGTCACTATTTGCAGATGACATGATACAATATATACAAAACCCTAAAGACTCCACCAAAAACTGTTAGAACTAATAATTGGATTCTGCATAGTTACAGAATACAAAATGAATATACAGAAATTTGTTGCATTCCTATATACTAACAATGACCTAGCAAAAAGAGAAATCAGGAAAACAATTCCATTTACAATTGCAGAAAAAAGAATAAAATACCTAGGAATAGACCTAACCAAGGAGGTAAATTACTGTATTCTGAAAACTGTAAGACACTGATGAGAGAAACTGAAGAAGACACAAATCAATGGAATTCTATCCCATGCTCATGGATAAGAAAAAATAATATTGTCAAAATGGCCATTCTGTCCAAAGCAATGTACAGGTTCAGTGCAATCCCTATCAAAATACCAATGGCATTTTTCAATGAACTACAGCAAATAATCCTAAAATTTATGTGGGGAGATATTTTGAACTGTGGTTTTTCTGTTTTCTTTGTCTCCATGTATTGTTTGATTCCCAACAAAGACCCCAAAAAGCCAAAGCAATCTTGTTAAAGAACAAAACTGGGAGTATTACACTCCCTGACTTCTAGCTATACTACAAAGCTACAGTAATCAGAACAGAATGGTACTGGCACAAGAACAGACCCATAGATCAGTGGAACAGAATACAAAGCCCAGAAATAAACCCATGCATACATGGTCAGTTGCTATAACATCATGGAAGCAAGAATAAAAATGGGCAAAAAAAGTCTCTTCAATAACTGGTGGTGGAAAAACTGGACAGCTACATGCAAGAGAATGAAACTGGATTACTCCTTAACACGATACACAAAAGTAAACTCAAAATGGATTAAGGACCTAAATATAAGATATAAAACCATAAAACTCTTAGAAGACAACACAGGCAAAAATCTCTTGAACATAAGCATGAGTAACTTTTTTGTGGATTTGTCTCCTTGGACAAGGGAAACAAAAGCAAAAATAAACAAGTGGAACTACATCAATCTAATAAGCTTCTGTACAGCAAAGGACACCATCCACAAAATAAAGAGTCAACCTACATTACACAAGAATATATTTGTAAATGATTTATCTGACAAAGGGTTAACATCCAAACTGTATAAAGAAGTCATATACCACAACACACACACACACACAAACCTCAGTTAAAAAATGTTTAGAAGACCTGAATAGACATTTTCCCAAAGAAAACATACAGATGGCAACAGGTGCATGAAAAGATGGTCCACATCACTAATTATTAGAAAAATGCAAATCAAAATCACAATAAGCTATCACCTCACACCATTCAGAATGGCCACTATCCAAAAGACAAGAAATAACAAGTGATAGCAAGGATGTAGAAAAAGGGAACCCTCCTATACTGTTGGCAGAAATGTCAATTGGCCCAGCCACTATGGAAAGCAGTATGGAGGTTCCTCAAAAAACTAAAAATGGAAATACTATGTAACCCAGTAATTCCACTTCTAGGAATTTACCCAAAGAAAACAAAATCTCTGATTTGAAAAGATGTATGCATCCCTATGTTTATTGCCTCATTGTTTACAATAGCCAAGATATGGAAGCACCCAAAGTGTGTCAATAGATGAATATACAAAGAAGAAGTGGTATATATACATAAGTGGAATATTATTCAGCCATAGATAAGAAAGAAATTCTGCATTTGCAAAAACATGGAGGGCATTATGCTAAGTGAAATAAGCCAGTGGAAAAAGAGAAATGCTGTATGATTTCACTTATTTGTGGAATCTCAAAACAAAACAAAACAAAATTAACAAAATAGCAATAGACTCATAGACACTGTGAAGTGACTGGTGGTTACCATATGGGAGGGGTTGGGGTAGTTTGGTGAAATAGGTGAGGGGGATAAAGAGGCACAAAATCTCAATCATAGTATAAATTAGTCACAGGGATGAAAGTACAGCATAGAATATAGTCAATAGTTCTGTTAACATCTTTCTATGTTGACAGTTACTACACTAGTTGGGGTGAGTATTTAATAATGTATGTAACTGTTGAGTCACAACATTGTATACTTGAAACCAATATAATATTGTATATCAAAGCCACAGTAATCAAGACAATTTGGTATTGGCACAAAAACAGACCCACAGACCAGTGGAACAGAATAGAAAATCCAAACATTAACTCAAACATATACAGTTAATTAATATTTGATAAAGGAGCCTTGGATATACAATGGGGAGATGACAGCCTCTTCAGCAGCTGGTGTTGGAAAAACTGGACAGCTACATGTAAGAGAATGAAACTGGACTACTGTCTAGCCCCATACACAAAGGTAAACTCAAGGTGGATCAAAGACCTGAATGTAAGTCATGAAACCATAAAACTCTTAGAAAAAAACATAGGCAAAAATCTCTTGGACATAAACATGAGCAACTTCTTCATGAACATATCTCCCCGGGCAAGGGAAACAAAAGCAAAAATGAACAAGTGGGACTATATCAAGCTGAAAAGCTTCTGTACAGCAAAGGACACCATCAGTAGAACAAAAAGACATCCTACAGTATGAGAGAATATATTCATAAAAAACGTATTTGATAAAGGATTGACATCCAAAATATATAAAGAACTCATGCACCTTAACAAACAAAAAGCAAATAATCCTATTAAGAAATGGGCAGAGGACATGAATAGACACTTCTCTAAAGAAAAAATTCAGATGGCCAACAGGCACATGAAAAGATGCTCCACATCACTAATCATCAGAGAAATGCAGATTAAAACCACAATGAGATATCACCTCACACCAGTGAGGATGGCCAACATCCAAAACACAAACAACAACAAATATTGGTGAGGATGTGGAGAAAAGGGAACCCTCCTACACTGCTGGTGGGACTGCAAATTAGTTCAACCATTGTGGAAAGCAGTATGGAGGTTCCTCAAAAAACTCAAAATAGAAATACCATTTGACCCAGGAATTCCACTCCTAGGAATTTACCCTAAGAATGCAGCAGCCCAATTTGAAAAGGACAGATGCACCCCTATGTTTATTGCAGCACTATTTACAATAGCCAAGAAATGGAAGCAACCTAAGTGTCCATCAGTAGATGAATGGATAAAGAAGATGTGGTACATATACACAATGGAATATTATTCAGCCATAAGAAGAAAACAAATCCTACCATTTGCAACAACATGGATGGAGCTAGAGGGTATTATGCTCAGTGAAATAAGCCAAGCCGAAAAAGACAAGTATCAAATGATTTCACTCATATGTGGAGTATAAGAACAAAGAAAAAATACTGAAGGAACAAAACAGCAGCACACTCACAGAACCCAAGAACGGACTAATAGTTACCAAAGGGAAAGGGACTGGGGAAAATGGGTGGGAAGGGAGGGATAAGAGGGAAAAAGGGGCATTATGATTAGCAGACGTAATGTTGGAGGGGCACAGGGAGGGCTGTACAACTCAGAGAAGACAAGTAGTGATTCTATAGCATCTCACTACACTGATGGACAGTGAGTATAATGGGGTTGGTGGGGGGGAACTGATGAAAGGGTAGTTTACTAACCATAATATTGCACATGTAACTGTAGATTAATGATAATAAAATAAATTATATATATTAAAAAATAATAAATAAAACTATATGGGATACCAAAAGAATATATTGTATATCAACTATACTTCAAAAAATATGTACACAACAACAGAAAATATCAACAAAGACAAAGGTGACTCTACAAGTTCACCTATTATTAATTGTGTCAAAGGAGAAAAATCTTACCAGATAAAACACTGTGTTCAGGTTAGGGACCAGTGTTTGAATTTACCAGTTAGAACTAACCTTGGTGAAAACTAACCCTGGGGAAGTTATTTAAACTAAGAACCATTGGTTATTCATCTGCAATGTATTGTCAATAAGATATTTAAAATACTGCCTATGGATGAAACTACCAGAAGGCCTGATTTTTTAAGAAATAATTATTTTAATCTTAATGTTTTAAATACCAATACAAATAAAAGCAATAATTTTTAAATTGTGAAAATACAAAGATATTAAACAAGATAAAGAAATTCACCAAATATACTTAAAGTTCAATTTAAAATGAATATGCTACACAGTGATAGAATGGAATGTTCTTTGGGTTCCCAGTGACTAAAAAGTATTTATTGCTTAAAATAAAATATGCATTTGTATATTTTTAAAATATCATGCTCTAAAAACTTACACAAAGCAATTACAAAGATGATTCATTGCCACAATGTCTAATAATACATTCCATAAACAGGAGATACCTTTCAAACATTCAACAAAATTATAGACATTCATGATTGTCAGCAATCTCTTTTGATCAGTATCTTTCTATGACTTCCAAGAACTCTACCAGACATTCAGAGTCCAGTTGTTAGAAGGCACAAGAGTTTGGACCTCCTGAATCAATTCAGAAGTTACCCCAATGTTCTGTCTAGCAACTCTGTGTTTCCCTTTTCAATAACATTGGAGCTAAGAAGCAATCATCTAGCTATGCTGGAGGAAATAATCTTCTCTCATTCTGGAGACAAGCCAACCACTCACACACAAAGGAGAAATGACATACCAAAACAGCCTTACAAGGCATGCCCTAAGAATCAGTATACATATGCACAAAAAAAATTTAAATATAAACATTCTAGGAAAGCAAATCTCTACATATACCTGTTCCTTGTTCTGATATGATCTCTTTGGTTCCTTCCTCCCATATTTGAACCTACTGAGGGTTTCAAAGTCATACTGAAGCTCCCTACAAACTATTTCTCCTCTTTTCCCCAACAGAGCTCCAGAGAACAATCTTAACACCTCACTTTAGAACAGGTATCTGGGCTAGAAATTCCCTATGTGTGAGAGACAGCTGGCTAAACACACATCTGCTTTAACAGGTTTCCCTCATAACAGAGCCATTATTCTAAGCCCATTATGACTGTTGAGAACTTTACAAAATCCTGAAAAATATTTCTACCTGTATACTCTCTTTCCTCACACTTCATGTGACTGAAATGAGACACATTTGACTCCTTATTATTTCTCCTTTTTCTCCATCAATTTTCTAATCAACATGCCCAAACCACAAGCATCTTCCGTTTTCTTTAGGATTTTTTTTATTATGGTAAAATATATATGACACAAAAAGTACCATTTTAACAATTTTTAACTGTACAATTCAATAGCATTAAATACACTTATATTGTTGTGCAATTATCACGCTAATCCATCCCCACAACTTTGTCATCATCCCATCCGAAACCCTGTACCTATTAAACAGTAATTCTCTAGTCCCTCCTGCCCAGTTTCTGGTAACCACTATTCTACTTTTTGTGTCTATGGATCTGACTATTCTAGGAACCTCATATAATGGAATATGCCTGGGTCTGACTTGATCTCACCTAGCACACAGCATCTTCTTGGACATTGGTCTCCTGCTTCACACTCTACTCAAAAAGTTCTGTGAAATCATTCTTCCCCAATACTTGGCATCTGTTCCTTTCTCTCAATTTTTTCTATCATCTCATGTCTTAGTTCCTGCTAGAACATTCTAAAAGGTGCCAGAAGCTTGATCTAGCTTCTTTACATTCAATCCTACATAAGAAAATCCTCTGGAAATGTTCTGTCCCTTGACTCTGTTGGTGTCCCACAGACCCAGAGAAAAAGTCCTTGGCCCGGTATGGCACGCCCTTCACAGTATGAATTTCACCCGTTCCCAGCCAGACGCCCATTTACCCATCAAAGCAAATTCTGTTCGGTCAACATGGTAAATAGTCTCACCCTGCAAAGCTCACTGGGGCTATTTTCTGCCATCTCTTCATTTATTCTAAGGCTTCCCTGCTAAGCTTGTCCCAGAGGGAAAGCTCCCATATTCTAACTCCACCACAGACACTTTCTCTAATGGGTGCTGGGCACTTCGCTGCCTCTGCACTGTGGATCCTTCCAAGGGTTGTCGTGTCCTTGCCACCTGTTTTGGCTAAACAGGCCCCTGACAGAAAGGTTGCTCAATAAGCATTTTTTAACTTACAACATGGGAATTCAACAGACAGATTGATGGCTTGGTTACCTTTGACCTCAGTCTTTCCCAGAGCTTTCCTTTTAGTCAAATAAGGAAACAATCCAATCCATTAACTCCTAAGGAAACCTCAAGCCTTTACACAACACCATGCATCAGGGTTCAAGGAGAACTGAACAGGAGCTGCCTTGTGAAAGGTGGGCCATTAGGCACACTGCATGTGCACTATTCTACTGCCCACTGCTGCATCCACTGATGGGCCTTGTACTTGATTCACTTAGCAGCTCTTTCCTCGGCCAAATATGTGGCCCTTCATGCAAATCATTTTCTTCTCATGCTTTAATACATTTCCACCTGCTTACAATTTATCGTGCCTCATTGACCTCAACAAATATATATTTAACAATGTAACAGTACACCATTATACAGGATAGTTGGCATCAGACAGAAGTTAATTTGTGCTCTATGACAATGATTATGAATTTGGCTGTCATTTCCAATGAAAAATATTAACCCCCAGAGGTAAGTTCCCATTTGCTTGGTATCAGGGTGTCAGATCTCCACCAGGTACATTTCTCTTCTGTATTTTTCCTTTCATTCTTTCCCACAGCAGATTATGTGTATAATCTTTTTCTCTTAGCCTGAGCTGCTCAATTTGTCCTGCACTCTCTTTCTCAGCAAACTACACAGTGCTGTTACAAATGGTGGATGCCTTACAAAAAACACACACTCCATTCTCTCCTTCCAGCCCTGCTCAGTGTGACCCAGGCAGTTGAGGGGAATGCCATTGGTTTGCCACTGCAAACCATTTGGGATGCACAACCTCATGAGAACTAGGAGTCAGATAGCAAAAAGCTGTCATCTGAAAAACAGATCCATACAGGAAAATACTTTTTTCTCATCAGCAATAGAGCTCCTTATGCTGCAGGCCAGAGTTATCAGGCAGAGTGTTCTCTTGTGCAGAATTTAAGCTGACACCACTCACTTAGAAAAAAATCCCAGGTAAGGAGCCCGAAAAGGAACATAAAAGATGTATTTCCCATAAGCTTTTATTCTGAAAGCACAAACAAGCTTTTCCAGACCTTCCCGCATTTTGTCTGAGGGAATCTTAAATCAGAGTAAAGGACTATTTTTCCTGCGTTACTTACCAATCCACAGTAATGCATTTGCTTTCTACCTTTGTTGAAATCATCCCTGTATCCTCCCCCCCATTTGCATCCATCCTTAGAAGCCCAGATATTCTGTGAAGGCCTTCCTGACTTACATACTCCCTTCTCCCAAGTCTTCCGACCCCTCCTGCCTCCACCATTGATTTTGGCTTCACTATTTCCAGGCATGATTTGTGATGGCTTCCTCTACTGTGTCCTGTAATATAGTCTCCCTGAAAGAAGGAAACCTATAGTGTTTCTCCAGGCCTAAAACCAATGCCTTTCTTAGACTAAAAGTGAAAAAAATATCATTTGATGGATTTTTCTTCTTGTCATCAGTCCAAATTAATCTCTTTTGTCCCAAGGCTATAGAATCTAATTTGTTACAAAGTGCCTTTATTATAGTGAAGTGTATGTGCACCTACCAGACAGAGTTTTGATTTCAAAGAGAACAAGGGCCAGCAAGCATGGGTTGCAATATGTATGCAGGGCCCAATGAAGCTGCTAGACTTAAACTGACCCCTTGAAACAAAATTATCCTAGAACAAAAGCTTCCTGGGTAAAGAATTTACCAAAGCCACCACAGCATAAGGGAATGAACAAATATTCAGGTGAAAAACCCCAAAAACAATTTTGGAAAATGTGAAAAAAACAAGAAAAAGAAATAATAATAAAAGTGCTGAAAGCAAGCGGTAGATACAGAAGAGAATCCAAGGCTGTTTCTCATAACTCGTCAGTACCTGAGCCAAGATGATCCAGAAACAAATACAAGACACGTCGTCGATCCTTCAAGATCGCTGTATTTAAAAACTGCACGTTTCTCATTAATGAGTGTGGATCCCCACTTCCCAGCTAAGCAGAGAGGAAGCAAACAGCCCTTGGCACTCATTCCCTTCTCCTCCTAGGTCACTGACTACATGCCTCCCAGGCCTGCGACTGGGGTCTCCACGGGGATGGAGCTTCCCTTGAGCATCACCCGCTCAGCCTCAGAGAAGGTAGGATTTCCCACATGGTAGGTAGGATGGCCTATTAGTGAATTACATAAAAATATTGTAAGATAATCACATTTCCTAAATCCATGATTCCTGGTTCCTGTTCAGGAGAGGAAATAGGGAAGAGGGCAAAATTAAATAAAAAACCAATCAGACAGAGGCAGAAACAAACAAACAAAAATATGGAATCGTTAAGAAAGTGTAAGTGACAAGGGCTCCAGGTTGCAACTTGAAGGTAATTCCGGCGCGCTGAGGCGCCCGCCATCTTGGATCAGGAGCCGCCATCTTGTCTCCCGCAGCCTCCAATCACCAACGTCCAGATGATCACACCACCCTAAGACCCAATCACCAACGTCCCTGTAGTGGGACACACCCAACCCCAACTCCTCAAAAATGCGCTTCCTCACCCCATGAGCTGCTGCTCTCTACTTAGAGACAACTATTTTCATTTTCTCTTTCAGCCATTAAAATCTCTTGTGTGGGTTGTGCCTCCCTGAGTTATTTTGGGGTAGGGAGGGTCGCAGTGAGACACCCTTACAATGGTGCAGTGACTCAGACTGAGGCTCTCCCATTGACCTTGCTCTTCCTTCAGGAATTTGAGCTGCCTTGGGAGCCCTCACTCCTTGACCCTCCTCCACGAACCCACCTTCCATCTACCCGGTCATTTGATCTCCCGCCCAACACCAGCCTCCGATTTGGTAAGTTCCCCTTCAGGGTCGACCTAAATGCCCGTGTGGAACCTGGGAAGTGACCGTTGAAGGTCTGGCACCCCCGTGGTCTCCTCTGGGGCAGGGGAACCCGCAGACATGGGGTTCAACCCTTCACAGCTATGGTTGATCCCCAGTCGACCCTTCTCTGCTTCCCCGTGGTGAGAATCCTCATTCACTGAGGTTTGATCTCCCTTTATCTACTCGTAAACTACTGGTACCAGGTACCAAACCTCCTCATTGTTTTTGCTTCCATTGCCTAGTTAGAGGTGGTGACAACCCCCTAGCCATGTTTGGTCTTCTCCTCAAACTTTCCTTATCACACTGGGATGCCTTTGTGATCTGTGAACAGTGTCATTCTCACCATGGGAACTGGCCCTTCCTTCCGCGTAGACTCACCATTGTGATGTTTACTCGATAATCTCAAACCCACTCCTGACCTCAAACCTTTCAAACTTATTCACCACTGTAATGAGGTTTGGCCACAATATTCCCTAGATTATCAGTCCAAGTGGCCACCCAATTGCTCTTTAGACCCTAACATTCTCTGAGATTTATATAACTTCTGTGAGTGTATGGGCAAGTGGAAAGAGATTCCTTATGTCCAGGCTTTCTCCTACCTCCGAACCAAGCCCTCTCTGTCTCCCTTGCAACCCTAAACACCTACTACTTGCCCTAAAGTCCTCACCCTTCAACAAACCAGATCCCACTACATCCTCTGACTTTGACCCTGCTGACGAACCACCACCCTATTGACCCCAAATCCCTATGGCACTTCCTCCTCCCCCTCCTCAACCACCTGGTCCTTCTGGTGCTGCTGCAGAACCTGCATAGCCTCCTCCCTCTCAAACTCCCCCAGGTCTCCCACCACAAGCTCCCACTGGTGGTGGCAAAGCAATGCTGCCTCCTCAACTGTAACCAGTTCCCTTTCCATCCCAAGATCCCCTACCAAGTCCCCCAGTTACTCGCTCTTGTACCCAAGTTATAGCCCCACTATGAGAAGTAGCGGTCACAGAAGGCATTGTTCAGGTCCATGTCCCTTTCTCCCTATCTGACCTCTCTCAAATAGAAAAGAGATTGGGCTCCTTCACCTCCAACCTGACCATTTATATAAAGGAATTCCAGTCCCTGACCCAATCGTATGATCTAACCTTTCATGATGTACACATGATCCTCTCCAATACCCTTCTACCCAAGGGGCGCAGGCAAGTCTGGGAACAGGCCAAAACCTATGCCGATGAAGTCCACCAAAATCACAACCACTCACCTTATCGGTGCTGAGGCAGTTCCCTATTGAGACCCCAATTGGGATTACAACACCCCTGGGGGAGTCATTAGCCAAGATCAATTTATCACTTGTCTCATGGCAGGTCTCAAGAAGTCAGCCAATAAAGCTATCAATTATGACAAACTCCAAGAAATTATCCAAGATAAAAATGAAAATCCCTAGTAACCATAATGTTGCACATGTAATTGTAGATTAATGATACCAAAAAAAAAATCCTTCCATGTTCCTAGACCATCTTACTAAAGCCCTTCTACAATATACCAATTTAGACCCTGGGACCCCAGAAGGGAGACAACTACTTATGACTTACTTTTTCTCTCAGAGCTTCCCCAACATAAAGGCTGAACTTAAATGCCTGGAGAGGGGACTCTTGACTCCCCAGGCAGAAGTCCTGGCAGTAGCTTTCAGGGTGTACAATGGAAGAGATGAAAAAGCCCGTAAACAAATATACCAAATGATGGCTAAGGCCTTCCAGCCTGCCTCAACCACTGGTACCCGGGTAACCCCGCTTCTCAAGAAACAACCAAGAGGGCCTCCTGGTCCATGTTTTAAATGTGGCCAATCAGGACATTGGGATAGAGCTTGCCAAAATTCCTGGAAGCCCCACGGTCCATGTCCTAAATGCTATCAGGAGGGACATTGGGCTGTTGATTGTCCTCACACACCGAGAGGTGCCAGGCCATCCAACTCCGACAATCCGCCTATAGACCTGGGCCTGGCCACTGACAACTGAGGGGGCCTGGGACTCCCACACCCAGCTACTAACATCACTTCGCGGGAGCCCAGAGTGATCATTGTGGTAGCAGGCAAGCCCATCTCCTTCCTATTAGATACCAGAGCTACTTACTCAGTCCTGAAGGAGTTCTGGGGGCCCACCTCCCTTTCACAGTCCTCTATAGTCGGGGTAGAGGGCATACCCTATCAACCTTTACAAACTCCCATGCTTCACTGCCTCTTTATGGGCATTACTCTCACTCATTCCTTTTTAGTGATTCCACATTGCCCAGTTCCCTTTATGGGAAGGGACCTTTTATCCAAGCTAGGGGCCACTATCACCTTTACCTTTGGCCCATGCCTCAACAATGACTCGCCTTCGATCCCATTTCTACTTGCTCTCCAAACCATCCCAGACCCAACTCACTCCCCTTTTCCCTTACCCCCTTGTCAACTTAACCCCAGTCTGGGATACCTCTGCCTCCTCCATTGCCACCTGCCCACCTGTGACCATTAAACTCAAAGACCCTACCTCCTTCCCCTCACAATGTCAATACCCCTTACCTCTCAAAAGCCTATTGGGTTAACAACCCATCATCCAGGAACTCCAATGAAAAGGGCTTTTGAGACCAGCCAATTCCCCTCACAACACCCCAACATTGGCTGTCAAAAAACCTAATGGCTATTATAGGCTCATTCAGGATTTAAGAATTATCAGTGCAGCTGTTATTCCAATCCATCCAGTAGTCCCTAATCCCTATACTTTATTATCCACCATCCCTGCCTCTTCTACTCACTTCTCCATCCTTGACCTCAAAGATGCATTCTTCACGATCCCCCTCCAACCCAACTCCCAAGACCTTTTTGCCTTTACATGGACTGATCCCATCACCCAAACCTCCACTCAGTTAACCTGGACAGTCCTTCCTCAAGGCTTCAGGAATAGTCCCCACCTCTTTGGACAAGATTTAGCACAAGACCTCAAATCCCTCACTCTCTCAGGCTCTACGCTTCTTCAATATGTTGATGATCTTCTCTTATGTAGCCCCTCCTTCCAAATCTCTCAGCAAAATACTATTCTCCTTTTCAACTTTCTCTCAAAACACGGGTATCAGGTCTTACCTTCCAAAGTCCAACTTTCCACCTCTGAAGTGACTTACTTTGGAGTTCTACTTACCCCTGGCCATAAAGCTACTACCTTAGACAGAAAGAAACTCATTCAAAACATACCCATTCCCCATACAAAAAATGAAATCCTTTCCTTTCTAGGACTCGCTGGGTTTCTCCACTCATGGATCCCAATTTCTCCCTCCTAGCTGCTCCCCTCCATTCAGCATCCCGAGGATCCACTTCAGAACCTCTCCTAACACCTGTAATCAAGCCCCTTCATAAACTTCAGGCAGCTCTTCTACAAGCCCTTGCTCTCCATCTCCCTGATCTGATGTGCCCCTTCTTCCTGTTCATCACAGAAAATCAAGGGTTTACTCTGGGAGTTCTAGGCCACAGGTTAGGGCCCTCTTTTGCCCCTATCACCTATCTTTCAAAATGGCTAGACCCCACCATTCAGGGATGGGCCCCTGTCTGCGTACTCTGGCTGCAGCCGCCATCCTCATCCAAGAATCAAAGAAGCTCACTTTTGGATCAACCACCACTGTTCTTTCCCCTCACCATCTTTCTGAACTTCTCACCTACAAAGGCTTACAAATTCTTCCCCCTTGTAGAATTGTTGCTTCAGGTCGCTCTGATTGAGGATACTACCATCAAATTTGAAGTCTGCCCTCCCCTCAATCCTTCTACCCATCTCCCATTCCCTACCAAATCACGAGAAGAAATAAAATCTTCCTCTAATTCTCACAGCTGCCTACAAATCCTGGATGAGTTACTACATTGTCCTTCTCATATCCAAGAGGGGTCTCTCCCTCAAGCCACACATACTTGGTTCATTGATGGCAGTTCTTTTATCCATGAGGGCGTCTGTCGAGCCGGATATGCCATTGTCGTCCTTGATCAAACCATCGAAGCAAAGCCCCTTCCCCAAACACCACACCCCGGAGATACAAAAGGATAAGTACAACAGCTATATAGTTTTACTCATTTCCTATGAGCCCAAAGTTGCATAACTTTACCCATTTCCTAGCCATCTTATTAAAGGAACTTCCCCAATACTCACCCTCTACCCCCTTACGTATAATAATTCAAGATTTATGGCTGCAGGAAACCCTTTCAGACTTCTCCCCAAGTGAAATTACAACCTTTTCTTCATGCATTCTCTTACTCCAAGCCTTATTCTCTTAGTAATACTTACTCACTCAACCTCTAACCCTATGGCTCAAACCCTTCCCACATACCTCAATCAAACAATCTCACACAGCCCAAATTATCCAAACTTTTAATGGAACTATCCAACCCCCTTGCTGGGTCTGTCTTAACCTTTCTCAGTTAGCAGACTCTGCGACCCCTGCTCCCTTAACAGCCTGGATCAATACCTCAGCAGGACTTCACTTCACCAAGACAGCTAACCCCAGAGGCACAGCCCTAGCTGAGGGATCTGACATCAGACTACCGGGAGCACTAAAAGATATTAGGTGAACCTTAAAAGCCCACCAACTTCCCCAATGGGCCATTATCGGCCCATCCCAAAGTGAACTTCATATGACACATCCTGTCCCCTTGTGCATTTCTCGAGCACAACAAAACCATTATATCCCAGTAGGCTCCTTAAATCCTTCCCTCTACAAACACACCCTACAACTCCTTCCACCATCAAACTGCCACAAGACTAACTAACCATCTTGGAGCTCTCTTAAGAGTCCCTGGTATCATTCCTTCCACGGCAGTTTAAACACCACCACATCCCAATACTGCCAAAACAGGGGAAAAGACCCCCTAAAGGACACTCCCCTAGCCCATGGGGGAAACCAAGAATGCAAACAACTGGACATACCTGAAGGTAGAATCTTCTTAAACCAAAAATATGCAGCTCTTAGCCAAGAAAGTCCAACCAAGATACAACCAGCCTCACCTCTATCCCCTCTAACAGTTGCAGCTTTAAGCTCCTCTTTTCAAATATGGCATAAATTCAAGGCAGTCCAACATCTACTTCCCAAGCCACCCCCAGATCTCCTCCTCTTATCCCGCTTTGACATCATAGGATGTCTATCCTTAGAAACAGGCATCTTTTGGGTATGCAGAGATAAAGCATATGTCTGCTTGCCAACCAACTGGACCTGGACTTGTACTTTACGTCTCCTTACTCCCACCCTTTCCTTAGCCACACCTGACCTACCCATTCTTGTCTCCCCTATAACCCACGTTAGAGCATGCCGTGCTGTACAATTAGTTCCCCTAATTGCTACCCTAGGAGTAATCACGGGTACCAGAACAGGAATTGGAGCTCTAGGAATACCCCTTGCAGAATTCACTAAACTATCAAGGGAACTCACAAAAGGGCTGAAAGAAGTCTCTAACCAATTAGAACAGCTACAAGATCAGGTAGACTCACTAGCCTCAGTTCTCCAGAACTGCAGAGATCTAGACCTCCTCACAGCTGCACAAGGCGGCATATGTGCCCTATTCCAAGAACAATGCTGCTTCTACACCAACAAATCCGGTCTTGCCCGAGATGGTGCAAAACGTCTCCGCGAACAAGCCTCCAAACTTCTAGAAAACTCCCCTAACAATCCGTTCCCTTACCCCTTCAATTGGCTCCTGCCCCTCTTAGTCCCTATTTCCTTTATTATTATTATTCTCCTTTTCCTTCCCTGCTTTATTAACCTGTTCCAAAAATTCATTCAAAATCAAATTTCGAAATTTCTAACGAAACTGTCAACCAGTTACTCCTCCAGGACTATCAAGGCCTTCTCATGAAGAATAAAAACAGCTATGATGACGTCACAAATCATCTCAGATGCCCGCCCTTCCCCAACTCTACAGCAATGGCCTCTCTGACCCCAGAATCTGTGCCCCTTTCCAGCAGGAAGTAGCTAGAAAATGAGACTCTATGTCCAGTTCCCAGAGGCCCCTATTAAGAAAAGAAAAAGATGGGAATGAAGGCAATTCTGGAACGCTAAGGCACCCGCCATCTTGGATCAGGAGCCACCATCTTGTCTCCCGCAGCCTCCAATCACCAATGTCCAGATGATCACACCACCCTAAGACCCAATCACCAATGACCTGATGATCACACCACCCCTTAAGACCCAATCACCAATGTCCCCATAGCAGGACACACCCAACCCCAACTCCTCAAAAAGGTGCTTCATCACCCCGTGAACTGCTGCTCTCTGCTTAGAGATAGCCGTTTTCATTTTCTTTCAGCCATTAAAATCTCTTGTGTGGGTTTGTGCCTCCCTGAGTTATTTTGGGGTAGGAAGGGTGGCAGTGAGATACCCTTTCACAACTTCCTGCAGAATAATGTACAACCTTTAATAACTTACTCCTTTCAATCTGGAAAAAGTAAAGAGAAGATAGCTTCTAATCTTTCCTAATACTGCTTAACTAATTTTAGTCAGCAAAATCAAGCAACTTTTATTTGCTTGCCAAGTGAATCAGAAGAGAATTTTAAAGCAGTTGGAGCTTTAAGCTTTTATGGAAAGTTACAGGTAGCTGCCAAAGGAAAAATCTTATCTGTTGAAAGAGCAAGTTCAGCACTTCACTGTAGAGCTATGAAAGGCTGAAGATAAGAAGATGTGGTATCATTTAATTAACAGCCACCCAATGATGACTCAAAAGAGATTAATTCTGCTTCTTAAGAAGTTAAGACAAACCCCTGTCTTTACCAGAAAGCACCATTTAAGCTATGTTGGGCTTTTTCCTTTTACCCCTTTCCCATTCCTCAGATATTTTCATATTCCCTCCCCACCCTTTACTCCTATTGTTAGAAATGGCATCAAACTAAATTTGATTTATTCCCAGAGGAATTAACGTTTAAACAAAAAATACTGACAAGAAGCCTGCCTGTCAGAACATGTACCAGGGAGTCTCTCTGGCTGAGCGGGGGAGGGAGATTGAGAAAGAGCGGGCTGTGCATCACTTCAAACAAGAAAATTAAGAAAAAATTCTAAACCAGCCAATAAAATTAAGACAAATGTAAAAAAAAAAAAAAAGCCTAATATAGCTATAGTTTGCTTAGGCGACATCTGGGAAAGAACATGAACCCTGTAGTACTCAGCCAATGAGTAACCAGGAGAGGGACTCACGTGCTAAGGAGTAAACTGCTTGTTGTGAGGGCCTTGAGGGTGCCGGCTCGTCAAACACCCGCTCTTGCAAGACGCCATTAAAGCTTTGGTCTGCTGTTCTCTTCGACTCGGTGTCTACTTACTAAGTTAGGGCCAGTGACCACGTTTCTCACACAGTCTCTCTCCCCTTTTTCCTCAATAAAACGAGGTCTTTTAAATGAAAAATAAAGTGTCCATTTCCAGTGGCTCAAGATATTTTGAGCAATGTATACACTTATTTTTCTGGTAAAAATAAGCAGCTCTCACTATAAGAACAAAGAAGGAAATCAATAAAGTCAAATTTATATTTTTAATGAAAGAAACAAGTGTTCTAATACCTAAAGTGATAATAAACATACAAAATCGTTGCTATAGTGACTAAACCAAGAACGGGAATTTTGGCTAAAATACAATAGAAACTGCCACATCAAATAACATATTTATATAGAAATACATAGTGAAAAAAGATGAATGAAAGTCTCAAGTCCATGAAAGTAGAAAATATAATCCATGAAAGTAAAAAATATAATATAATACAATGTAATGTAATATAGAGCAATATAACAATATGTAGAGTCAGGGAAAAATATAGCACGTCACTCTGGATTTTTGTCTTCCTCCCCATCTGACTGCTCCCCTACTTCATCCCCTTCAGGGTTTCTAACCTTGCTGAAGATGCTTCCTAGGAGTACAAAGCATCCAATGCCATCTATATGTGCATGTAGCAGAGAATACCACTGAATGGAGTTTTTAAAAAAGATTAATAAAGCCTGAAATGGAGCAACAGATATTTCAGTACTTGAGTGACAAAAATGGAAGTGTGTATAAATCAAAGAGAGATTCCTCTCCTGAGACACGATTCAATATAGTGTATTGAAAGGGTATTATAGTTAGGCTCAAGGAAGTGTGAATTACATGACAAAAAAAGAATCTTCATCCAGTATTGTGGAGGTGAACAACGTGATACTAATAAATACATGAAATAAAACCACAGCCTGAATATACACAGTATGCAGAGACCACTGTATAGGAGAAATAAGTAATGAAATTCAATTTAGCTACTAGAATATTTCCCTGGGCCAAGCATAATTTTTAAAACACACAAATCTTCTTCCTTACATACGCTAAGTATTGGGTTTAGTAATATTGGCTAGATACACTCCCCATTTTATCCCTACTCAAACCACAGGGCAATCCTACTTCAAAATGAAAGTAGAATAAAACTGGATATCTATCATGTAATAAAATTTTGACTTAACTCAAAGAATACTTAATTTTTATGCTCATATAAATATACTTATAAACTTATAAGTGTCATATATTTCTTTACTACTATCAAATATAAATGGTTATTATAAAACATAATATAAAATAAAGATCATCAGTAATACCACTAAGCCCAGTATTACCAAAATTAACATGTTAGAGGAGTATAATCTTTTAGATATTTTTTCCATTTATAGATACATATGCCTTTCTGCTTTTATATCTTTTTTTCCTACAAAAACAGGACCATAGCAGATGGTCTGTGTGTAATTTGCTTATTGCCTCAATAATATGCAGTGGATATATTTTGCACATTTATAACATAGATCTACATCATTTCAATGTGCTGTATTATATATTTGTACCATAATCATATATAACCAATCCCTTAGTGATAGACATCTGAGATTCTTTACACATTTTTGCTATCATAATCAATGCTTCCATAAACATCTTCATACATGTGTCTCTGTGTACAGTATATCCTCACTTTTGAATTAAACATGAAATTTGTGTCTCACAAATATTGGAGGGAGCAATATAGCTATAGTTCCCTTCACAGCTTTTTTATTTGACAAGCTTTTATTTGACAACTCTAGACCTGGATAAATTCTGGGAAACTCTTTGCTAGAACTTTATCTTGAACATAAACACACAAACATATACACACACATTAAGATTCAGGACAAACAGTGAAGGCCAGATTTAAACAATGAAGGGCAGATGGATAGCAATCCAAAATATGAATCGTCACTATTAAGCGTATTACATACAATAGGATACCAATTTAGCTTTCAAGATACTAGGCATTGTGTGACTTTTGCTATGGCATCATACTGGCCTTCCAAAAAGGTAATTTCCTATCAGTATTTAAATCAAAATACACTTTGGTATATGAGGAATGATGAGGAAGTGCACCTGCAAAAGCTATTAAGATTCAAATATTTGAGATCAATATGCCAAAAGCAAAAACAGCAATATCCAGAATGTTCTGTCAAAGGTCTACTCGAATGTTCTATGGAGGAAATACACAGTATAGTCACATATGGAAACCACAAATTCAACAAAAGCACCATAGAGAATAAGACAGACAAGGTCTCTGGTTTCATGTTGGTCACGTTATAGTGGGAGAAAAGACAATAAACCAGTAAATATCTTAATGAACAAAAGCTGAGATTCTGAGTGTGATAAGTGCAGTCAAAGATACATGTCTCTAATTCAGGATGATGGGCTGGAAAGTCACTGGGGTGACGGGCGGGAGCAACATCAGCAAAGATTGTCTGGGAAGGCCTCTCTGAAGAAGGGACGTCTCACAGGTAACAAAATGATGAGAAAGAGCACACATGGAAAAATCAGGGAGAGACATCCCTGGCACAAGTATCAGTAGGCACCCAAGTCCTGAGGGGAGAGTGAGCCTGGAACGTTTGAGAATCACACAAACATGGCTGGCATATCTGGAGATGGTGAGCGAGAGGGAAATATTAGGAGATCAAGCCTAGGAGGCAGGGAAATATCTAACCGAGGGCTGGCAAAACCTCACCTCAGGCGAATCTGAAAGGCTGCCATGCCTTTACAGACCCATCCGCTTACGCTGTTTTTTACATTTTTAAAGGATTACACTCTAAATAGCTACATAAGTATCTATAGAATATCCTCTTGACTTTCAAAGCCCAAAATATTTACCATCTTCAGGCCCTTTACAGAAGCAGTTTATTGCTTCCTATTCTATTTTAAGCAAGCATAAGAGGAAGGCATTAAAGGTTTGACCTGGAGGACAGGGGTGTTACACATTTTGAAAATCATTCTGCCTTCCATCTGGAGTTGGATACAAGTGGAGGCAAGAAATGTGATTTTCATGTCTCTATTATAGATTTGTGGTTTGTGGTTACCATGAGGTTCATATGTGTGTGTGTGTATACATGTATATATGTATACACACACACACACATACATGTGTGTATATGTATATATATAGCAGTCTGTATTATCCTAATGGTCCTAAGTTGAAAACACATTCTAAAAGCACTACTTTTAAAATCAGGTATGATTTTCAGTTTCTGAAGTTATAAACTCTTAACAATAACAGGATTATTACATAATTTGAGAATTAGCAGCTCCTTGATTTTGATCATCTTTTGCTCTGCTTCAGTGCTCTAAAAGTCCTTCAAAGATATCTGCCTAAAATGAAGGACTTTACCAGGGTTGTTTAAACTTCCAAGTCCCATTAACCATTAAGAACTCCCAATAGCAAAGGATATAAACTGAGTGGTCTTTTAAAAATAAGCAAATGTGCAAAGATTATATGGCCTAATTATCCATCTGACTAGCTTCTTATAGGTGTAAAAGAGAAATAAATGCCCTTAGGCAAGACTTTGACAAATATATCTTGCTCCTTGACCTGATCATTCAGATTCTTATTGTGGCATTTCATTAGCGTTAGAGTCAGCCTTTTAGGGACACATCTCTGAAGTTATAATAAAAATTAACATCATGATTAAATATACAAATATTCATTTTACACTTCATTATATAGAGCACATATAATTCATAAAGCAAGGTCAAAAATGTTTTTATTACAATCCTTCACTAGGATTGCTATCAAATTTGCTGATGCTGAAATGGAAGTCAGTAGCTGTTAGGATGAGTAAATTTCTGATATTACATGTGGCAAGAGATAATGATATCCAAAAAAAGGGGAGAACTAAGAGATGAATTTCAATAGTTTGAGATGTCCCCTGAATAAGATAGTGATATTTAGCATTAGAATAAAAATTGATATTCTTTCATTTCCTCTCTTTTTAAAGATGTTCCATTAATATAGATGATTATTTTACAAAACACTTTTAAAAAGACATAACAATAAAGAAAAGATATGATTAATTATATGAGATATTCAAGATTTATCCTTGATTGCTTTCATTGTAACCAAAGTAGAAAATCCCATTAATGTGATTATTCAAAATAGTCAGATCTAGCCTTAAATACTAAAAAGAGCAGTAGGGAGAAACAAAGTCCAGATGAAGAAAAAGAAAGAGAAAAACTGTCCCTGTTAGTAAAATGATCTACTTAAGCACTAACAAATCAGGCCATTCACAGTTTCCTTCCAATGGGATGACCCTCAGCTCACATCCAAGTTCTTTGAGTTGATAAACAAAGAAGGAAATTAAGAAATGAATTTGGCCTCCTTTTTAATGTGTCTTAGATTTGCTACTTTGCCTTTTTACTGCTCTCCAAGCAAAGTCACCTCTACTAAGTAAACATGTTCAAATTAGACTGCAGTGGATTCTGCCCAAGATGACACAGAACATTCATATGTTGATGCAAACATTTCACTCCAAGCACAAGAGCAATAACATGCAAAATGTCTTAGAAGTAAAAAATCCACAGACAAGTTCCAACACAAATTAAAGGAGTTGGTGACTACATCTGTGATAACTCCAATATGACCACTGGGTGGAAAATTCAAGCCACTGATGTCTATTAGATGTTACTAAATTGAGAGCTCAGGACGCTGCTCAAGGCAACATTAAGTGGTGAACACAGAAAGCAACAAACCATGTTAGCAAACTGAATTAGTAACTATAAAACAAATGGTAACTAACATTCATGAGTGATATTTTATTTAGCTATAGTAAGAGACTGGTGAACAAAAACAAAAATGAAAGTGTATAAAATCAATATATATTTACACTCCATTTTCCTGTCAATATGGAAGACAACACTAAAGGAAGTGAGAGGAAAGAGAACATGGTCTGGGCCCACAGGGAACGCTGACGGGTCCAGCTGGGAAAACGGCCTGCAAGCATCTTAAATCATTACCACAGCAGCAAAAGATGCAATGAGTCACTTACAACAAGCATCCTGAATCTTAGGAAATTGTTTACACATAAGAAATGGTAATTCTTGTTTTTTTTAAGAGTAAATAAATGCAAACAATCTCTGGGTTGAGGAGGCCTCCCCGCGAAAGAACAGAGGCCTGTCTACAAACAGATCCATCGTTTTGGCAGTCAGTAAAGGGAAGTATCCAAAAGCATACTTTAGCCATCGAGAAATCGTGTTTCAGAACTGCTTCGACTACACATATTGCTGGTCAAATCCCATTACAGAAAAGATTATTTTGCCAAACACTTTAAAATATTTGCTATCATTTTGTGGATTTTGCATTTATCCAAACTAGGATAATTTCCATCTGAGCAGCCATTATTGGTAGGAAGGAAAATAGATATCAGCAGGGTGGAAAAAGAATAAGGCCCAGAAAAAGCCCACTAAAAACCCCAGAGTTAATCAATTAAAGCTCAAAAAGCCAGGAGCAACTTGGCCTGGAATGTTTGCATATTCTCCAGATAAAGGTGGGCACCTCAGCATAGCCCATGGCTTTATTGTGTTAATCATGCAGGCCCAGCTTATTTCTTAACTTTACCTATATGCTGTTTTTCTTCTTCGGCCCTAACCAAGTAGTTTGCAATGGAGGCAACTAATTTAGCATGCAGCCCCAGCCATGAACAACATAGTAAAAGCAGGAAGGATTCCATCTTAAAGATTATATTTTAACAGCCAGGAAGTTAAGAAGTAAGATTCTTAACTTAGTCTTTAGCAAAGAGACAATAACTCAGTCCACTTTGGGGGCTGGGCAGGAGCCTGTTTGATAGGCGCCCAGGCCAAGACACCGGTATCCCAGGGAGAAATCAGAGCAGGAAGTTCCTTGTGTTAAGTTAATTCTAAATATTCAGAGACCAGTTAACAAGTCTGCACCCCCAGCCCTTAGTCACATTCCTGAAGAATCCTAAAAAGGGGAACCCCCAACTTTTCAAGGAGCTCCTCTCTCTGAGGTCACCTGTACTTTTTCTCAAAGTAACTTTAAAACTTTTGCTCTGCTTCACTACTGTGTCTCTGCCCTTCAGTTCTTTGTCGCAGTGGGGACAAGAACCAAGGAAAACACACAATGCCCTCCCCCAACATCATCATATTAGTGTAGAACTTGTCTTTTATCTCAGACACCTCCAGGAACGTGATCCAGAAAATGTAACATTCAGTGGAAAAAACAGAAATCAAGATTCCCCCTTTCCAGGACTATAAAGAAGTGTTGAGTGTTGGGCTCAGTGGGGAACCTCTTCCGGCCCATGTCATGGCTATAAGAAAATGAGTCAAACTTATGAGTGGACAGAACTGGTATATGCCTTCTTTAATTTCAGAGTTACCAACAGGCACTCAGCTTCCCAAAACTTTCTCCCCCCATTAAGTTGCTGCCTAAAATACCATTGCACATTGTACCTTAGAGCTAACCCATCTCCCCATTTGTCATAAACCTACCAATAGTCAACTTTCTGGCTAGTGACCTTTGGAATAGTTTAAGGGGTACTAGTTTATAAAATTCTCAATCTCCAGTTAAAAACCATAACAGAGTCCTTTAACCTAATTCAATGCCTCAAGAAAGTAATAGAGTAACATTTCTTGGCTGAATCAATACTGCATTAAAGAAAGGTGCTATCATTGAAAAGTTATGAATACAAAACAGCTCAGTGATGTATTAGTGTCATTGCTTGCTGTCTCTTTTAGTTTGCTTGTATTACTGAATAGAAGCAGAAAAGAACCCTTCTCGTGTTTAGTTTTCTCAGTGAGATCCTATCGGTATTCCATTCTGCCCTGTGTAAAGGTGTTTTACATTTTTCACTCAAAGCATTACAGATACAAAAGAAGCAACCTAACTATCAGAACAACCACAGAGGCCTATTTAGTGTTTGTTAGTACATTCCCGAAGAATTCATGTTTTAAAAATCATTTAGTAACTTGTTCATCAAAGAAGGCAGATTATTCCTGCCAAGGGTCTTTTTATTTTGCAATCCAAGAAGTCACAAAGCAATTTTTTTCAAGGTCACTTAGTACACATTTAGATATAGTTTGCAAAAATTAAATTTTTTAATAGGTCCATCTCCTTAGTAGATAAAGCACTCTTACAATTCAGCAACGAAGGAACAAACACCAAAATAGAAGTTATAACACCTTGTTATATGCCAGTTTATTAAAACAGCCTTTCTCATCCATTGCTGTTTGGTTGTATATTAGCAAGACCTTTCTGAAACATAATTTAGAAACTTCATATTAAAATCCATAAAAATATTTTACCCTATAATAAAGCAATTTCATGTCTAGAAGTTTGCCCAAACAAGGGTAAAAAAAATTCAGGCATAGGTAAAAATGCTGATGTGTGATCTCTGGAAGTATTAATTATACCATTATTTAGATTCCTGGGAAATTAGACATTACATTAGTCCCATTAATAAACGATTGTCCAGAGCAACCTAGGACATTGCTCACTATCTAGTCCAATATCTAGCATGTGGTAAAAACTCTAAAAATATATGCTGACTGATTAAATATGTAAGTGAATGTTTATTTTAAATACCAGGGCTATTCAAAATGAGGTCCACAGATTGTCAACGCCAGCATGACCTGGGAGCTTGTTAGAAATGCATGTTTGGTGGCCCCAACCCAGATCTACTAACTCATAACCTTTGGAGTGAGGCCAAGGAAACTGTTTTAATGCTCCCTCTAGGTGATTTTGGTATAAAGATTTGTGCAGAACTAGAATACTATGCAATCTTCAAAAATCAAAATCTCTTGGCTTCATTCTGTTTTTAAGAATTTTTTTCTACTTCTATTTCTACCACCAGAGTGAGCTATCTAAGATTCTCCCAAAACAGAAGCCTAGGTCCCTTTTGAGCCCAGATTTCTCTGAAAACCAAACAGGGAAAGAAACCCAAAAGCAGGGAAGGCTTTGCTAAATTTCCCTTGTCAAACTTGAATAGATCCCTTCCAGGGGTTGTGACTGAAAGTCTCCAGATTCTGGAGACAGAAGCGTGTTGAAATTCTGGCTGTACTACTTAACTCATTTGGTGTCTTGAACAAGTTATTTACTTCTCTGAGTTTCAATTTCCTCAGCTCTAGAACACGGCTAAAGATGCCTGTGTGCCAATGTTTTAGACTGGGGATTAAAGAATTTAGTCTATAAGGCTACTTGAATAGCACATATTCAATCCTCAACAAATATTAATCCCCTTCCTTACATCAGTGCTGGTTTCTTTAAGACACTCGGGCTATGTTTAGTAGGCAGGAAATTATGCAAAGACACATTTAACCACTTTTGGTATTTGTCAAAGTGTTTGACACAGGCTAGGCTATTCATAACTACTCTATGACTGATTGATTGACAGGTGTGATGAGTCAGAGGGAGGCAGGGTTCCTGAATCCAGTCCTTTGAACCTCACTGTGCTGCATTAAACTCCTTGAGAAAGAGGAGGAATGCTTAAGGCCGTCGCCACTTAAAGAAAAATGCCTGTGAACACAGTAAAATCCATGCTCCTTACTGTGCACTGCTCTCCACTACTATCTGGGCTTTCCTTCTTCTAAATGCAATCAGATTTCTTCAAACATCTGACAGGCTGCCTTTAAAGCAGAAAAACCCTGGATGATATTTACCAAGCCATAACAAGAGATAACACACAACTTCCAGATGTCCCTAGGATTGGCAAACGGACATGTTGAAAACACTCAAAAGATTAAAGAAAAAAAAGGAATATAGGTTTTCTTTTTTTTCCAAATTGGCAACACAAGTTGACATTATGAGACCAATTTGAACATGGAACAGAAAGATCTATCAGAATATGGTGCTGAATCCTTTTCTGGGAACCGGAAGTTTTTATGGAAAGAGATTATAAGCAAGAAGTTTTTATGGAAAGAGACTCTCTATCCTTCAACATAATGAACCCTCCACGTTGCAGCTAACTCCCGTGAGAAGAAACACACGCACACACACTCCTAGACATTGCCTGCCATGAAATGAGAACAGATGGAGAAAGTTGTTAAGGACTTACTATGTTCGTACCACTGCAGTAGTTGCTTGGGGGCAAGAAAGGCAAGACAGGGTCCTAGCCACAAAGGAGCTTATAGATCAATACACAGGCACAAAAATGCATAAACGAAGAATTACAGGCACCTTTATAGAAGCTGAATTGGGACACGCAGGTGCACAGGAGAAGAAAGGGTTAATTCTACGAGTGGGAGGGAGGAGGAGGGAGAAGGCTTACAAGGCTCTTCTTGAAACCAACCGCTGAAGATGAGCAGGTCCTCTGAAGACTTGCTATTCAAAGCGTGAGCCGCGGACCCGCAGCTTCACCTGGGAGCTTGCTAGAAATGCAAAGCTCAGGCCTTGCCTCAGATCTACTGGATCAAATCATTCTTTCATTTTAACAAAATTCCCAAAAGGTTCATGGGCACATAAGCCTTTGAGAAGTGGTAGTCTGAAGCAGTTTCCGAGGACTGCTAGAGGCAGAAGAACTGATTACGGTATGTTGGTTAAATGAGATGAGATAGCAAGAGAGTGTAGGCTAAGAGTTAAAAACTGGGGTCCAAAGCATAAATTTAGCTCATATATGTACTTTATTAGGACTGTGCAGTGTTTAAAACATTGAGACATTTCGAGTAGAAGTCCAGATTTCCTGCTTTTCTTGGAAAAAATATCAGATGTTTGGCCAAATTGGACCTCCATTCCCATATGACAGCAAAGGGCAGAATAGGGCATTTCAGACAAAGGGGAGCCCATGATTACCTTACTACATTCAGCCCTCTTCATTCATCGCCATTATTACCTCTGATCTCCAACAGACATTTGAGACTGTGACCCTTGGGACCAATTCTGCTCTGCAGAAACCAGGAAGGAAAGGTAATAGGACAGCTAACATGGAATATATAGTTGATGAAGGAATTCTTTCCTGGAATATATTTTAGGCTATGAAGGAAATGCGAATAGAAAAAGAGAGGGTGGAAATGTGGAAAAGAAAGGGATAAGGAGCATGATTCTGGAAGGAAAAAAAACGGAGATCATATCAAGAGCACAGAAGGGCCTAGCTTACCTGTTCTGGGTAGAAGGAGATGAGGTGGTTCAGGTATAATTTTTAGGTGCTTACACAGAAAGCTGAACAGTCTCTGCCTGAAAACTCCATAACCTCTGTGCAGTCAGAGGCAAGACGATCTCCTGAAGGTGAGGCAACAGTAATGGGAACATTTAGGACATTTACCACTGTGGGAAACAGAAGCAAGAAATCACTGAAGCACGAAAGTGAATTTTCAAGTGATCCTTCAGCCCCGTTGCAGACAGGGATCAGACAAGAGAAAGAGCAAACCCATGACAGAGGGATGTGCCAGGTTCTTCCCTCCGGCTTCAGTGAGCATCACAGGGATGGGAAAGCAGGGGTCCAGGTGGCCTCCATATGCAGGGTGAACGCAGTCAAGTAGGTACAGATGCTGAGGGCATTGACAAGAGCGGTTGACATGACCTACCAAGCGGTCCTGGGAACACTGCAAATGAAGGAAAACTCTGAAAGTAATAATAAAGGAATGGGGAACTCTTGGGGGAGAAGGGCTAAAGGTTCGAGTGACTCAAGAAATAATGGATTTAAAGAGTCAGCCAGGAGTCCCTGGTGGAGTCACATTTGCACTCAGGGCAACTGACTCCAGAATCTATACTCTCTGCTGTCACCCTCCATCTCTATGACTTACACGGAAATACAAGGGTAAGTCTACACTTTTCTGATATGGCACAAGAAGGTCTATTTGCTCTGGAAATCCTGGTGGGAATCACCAGGAAGTCATCTTTATGTGGTTGTAGAAGCTGGATGCTTCACTTGTGCTGTCTCCTCTACTTCCCTTTGATTCCCCATTTCCTCATGTCAGCTGTTTTTATATTCTGTTTAAGTCTTCAAAGTTAGACAAGAGCAGGGATATTTATATATCATCATTTCTAAACCTGCCAGTTCAAAAGAGGACAAATAAACACCTGTTACACACGTTCCATGTGCTGTTAAAGAGGCAGAACTGTCAACACTGATATTTCTGGCTTCATATTACCACCTTTGTAATTCTAAAAGACTCTATTGTGTATCCTGCCGACTCATTAAACAATCATGATGATAATAATAACCATTATTTTTACTCTTACTATTAACCCTGAAACATTTGAGACTTCAGAATGAAAATGCCAAAACTACTACCTGGATGGTACACCCACTGAAAAATTAAAGAATAAGTGATTTTAAATGTATACAAAATCCCCATTTTATGTCAATAATTATTATTGTCATGAAAACTACTACTTGTATTTACATGGTGCTACTTTTTTTTCCCTATGACTGTGTCATGCTTTCTTTTACTTCATTCAGTTCACATAAGTGATGATCAAGTGTCATTGCCTAGATAATTCATTCAATGATCCAGCAATTAAAAATATAGCAAGTGCAGACTTGGATGGAGTGTAATCCCCAACACATAATGGCTTTGAAACTCTCAGTAAGTGGGAAGTTTTTAAACTCAGATATAGCACAAGTTGAGGAAAAATCCTTAATTAAGGAAGACAAGAAAGAACTGGAGAGAAAGAAGAAGTTAAGCAATGGGGAAATGTGTTCCAGTCCAAATTCATTTCAGAAAGGACATTTTCTCTGCCTACATTTGGGGAATATGGAGAGGAAAGGCATTTAGGAGTCTGTAACCCTATTACAGCTGCAGAAGGTATTTTGGAGAAGGCACTCATAGTGTTTGTAAATTATTTGCAAAAAGTCTCAACTCTGCATTAGACAATTCTGTACCATAATCAAAAGGAATAAAAATAGCTAATGCTGTAAACATCCCTTTGTTAGCTCTATGTAAAAGGAAGACCCATCGCTGACCTTTAATTATAGATTTTGTGAAGTTGCATAAAAATAGACCAAGACACACTATAATAGTATACTAGTTCTGATAACCTCTGGAAAAAAAATGTTTCACTCTAGAAAGGCCAATAATATCAATATGAAATATATAAACAAGGGATGTTAAATCATCAGGATAATTGGTCTACCCAGGTATTTCATCCGCCACCTGACAGGTCATCCATCACCTAGTGAGAACACTCTACTTTGTGCATACTGGTCCATGAAAGGACTTCAGTGCATGCATGTATCTTCTGGAATGAAAGTAAACTGAATGGATGAATTGGTCTGTGTTTAAGTATTCTTAGTTTAGCCACTTAAAAAATGTGTAGTTTATTAGAATGGATTCTGTTCTTAGCTAATTCTTTCACTGAATTTTAAAAAGAACTTCAAGTATTCATTAAAATAATTATCTTACCAATACTTGTTGTATTCCCATTTTTTTGTATTTTTAGAAATTGAATCAAATGACTCACATCAACATTCCTTAGTCCCTTTTCTTGGTGTCCACCGAGTAGATGCTTTCATAATACTGACTGACAAGGAACCTGATTTTGATTGGATTTTGACTGGATGAGCTACATCCTGCCAAGACTTAGTTCTAGGTACTTAAAGTTAAAATAGGTATAAAACACAATTCCTGCATTCAGAGAACTTACAGTGTGGCACTCAAAAGAAATTATTTCTCTAAATAAGAGGATGAGCAAGGCTTCTACCCACCCCTCTAGCTCTGTCTTCACCTTGTCATTCTATCTATGCTCCGTGAACACAGAAGTACTCATAATTAACCCAGAAAAGTGGTGCTACTTCATGTCTACATAACTTTGTCCATGCTGTAGATTCTTCCAGGCATAACCTCATTTTTCCACAGGAACCTTTAACTTACCAACTCAGAACACTTGTAACTACAGGCATTGGCTCATCTATGAACCTATTTTTGATCCATAATGAAACAAATGACTACTCTGTCTTCTCTTCCTCCATTATACCTATGATGGCTTCTGTCATAGCACCCAAGGTTTACAGACTACCATCTTCAGAATACAGAGAGAGCCAATTTAAGGATGTGTTATTGAGTTGTCCACCATTACAAATGATTGGTGCTCCATTCTCTGGAATCTTCTGAGAACATTTATGAAATACATTCCAGAACTGTCCCCCTGGGCTGCATAGGAAGGGAGCCTCTATCCATGGGTTTCTGTCCTCCACTGTTCATGGATGACCCTATGGGCATTAACCCAGCTACATTCCCTGTTGTACGTCAATGAATGCTGAGTAGCTGTTCTCCCCCTTGATCTCAAAAGATCTACAGGGGAGGAAGCAAGGGGGTATGTAGCATGGGTGCAAAGCAAGACCATCAGTTTGCTCCTACATGAAACCGGCTTGGACCCGGTCACCACAGCAGTGCCTGGAGTAAGCAATAGGGCTGAGGATGCGACAAGCAGAATCACAGTTGCGATTATGGATAATTTACCAAACAGTTCCCCAGCTTGTTGCATATTTCACCAGAATAGCTCTGATGTAGCTCATGACAGAAAGTACTATAATCTAAAAGAAGTAAATACTCATATCTACTATACATATTTTCTACACCCAGTAAATTTTTCTAGCTAAAATGTGCTGTGTTTTTACTGATACCTTTCAGGCCCCAACCTTTTGACATTCATGATGTATTTTCTGAGTAAGATTTAATGAGGATTCATGTTCCTATCTCCTCTGCAAACACAATGATGAATCTGCTTTTACTATCTTTCCTAAGCCCCCCTACAGTCACAGGGCTTAAGGACTAATGCAGCCAAGCCTAGCGCACACTTCAAGCTCCAAAATGGAAATGTCCATCTGGCTCTATAGCCTCCGATTCTTCCTCTGTCTTCATCGATTTCCCTTCCAAGTCCCTCCTTTCCAGCCCCATGAATAAGTTTTTTTCCATCAATTGGTCATTAATCCAATTCCTGAGAAACTAGGTTTGAGCAGGAAATGATAGTTTCCAAATAAATAACATAGTGCCTAGAGTTAGATTTTTAAACATAAAAATTATTATCTTATATGAGCTGGGCACAAGTGAAGATATGTAGACTTGTTTTCTCAACTCATTGGCTCACTCGAAATTTAAGAAATTCTTAAATTGTGCCTGGTATTAAAGATGAAAGGATATCCCATGAAGGAATAAAATATGGACCAAAGTGTTCACATATGGCTCTATGCCCCTTGAGAATGTCTACTGGGGAGAAGACATAAGCAGTTCCAAACTAGGCTAGGAAGATTTCTTGGATAAAATTCTCAATCTTTGCTGGAAAATGACACTACCAGATGTCTTCCTTCTACTCCCATAGTCCCTAAATAGATCAAAGCTTCAATATAAATAAAAAGGAAAGGGACAGGGAGGAAGGAAATGTCTCTGAACCCTGCTGGGAAACAAGCCCATCAGTGATCTTGATGAAGCAAACCAGTGATTTCTCTTCATAAACCGAGACCCAGCCCTTCCAGAAACCATTTGGAAACAAGAGGCAAAGTCAGGTCCATTTTTCTTTCAAAGGCTAAGAATTCTTATACCTGTATAAAACATTTTTTAAGAGGTTCCCAGTAGGTCCACGAGAAAGTATTTTTATTCCTCACTCTTGAAGACAGATGTTCTCCATCACCTAGGTAATGTCTGGTGCTGTGTAAGTCCAAACACACCACTTGTCTCTTCCACATTTAAGATGTGCTGGGAGGCCGGAGGGTAAAGTCTCCGGCCTGGCTCCAGGGGGGAAATAGCAAAGGAAATGGATGGACATGGAAGTTTTTCAAAGCCTCCTAGAAACAAAGCAAAAGTACCTTACGAATATTGCTAAGATCAATTGAGGTTGGCAGTGATGAGAAACTCTGATTTCCTATAGACTGCTTGGGAATAAGCCTAGTTGACTTAATATATATAGCATCGAGCGTTTTCTTAACTTTAATATACACTGGAAGGAAGGAGGGATGGAAGGAATGAAGGGACAGAAGGAGGGGGGGTGAGGAGGGACATTTTGCCATCACCTACTAAATCAGGTGAAAAATAAAATATTTTCATGACCATTATCTCATTTTGGCCCACCCAACTGTTGTGAGATGGACTGAGTGGTTTCAATGGGAAGCTACAAAACTGTGGAGGAAATCCATTTTTGAAGAAACCAGACAATAAATCTACATTAGAGACTAATTTGTGAGATAACTTTGAGCCATCCACAAAATCTCTCCATGTCTTGATACCCTCATCATTACACATAATATTCAGGGTCTAATTTCTATGGCTTAGATAGAAATCTATGATCTGATCCACTCTTCCATCCCTTCTCCCTTCAACCTCACTGCTACTATCAGCATACATTTCTTTGGGTTATCTCCTTTTATTTATGCAGTAACAAGTGTTCCAACTAGACAGATGGGAGAAGGGGGTCCTGGCTCATAGAAAGTGAAATTCATTCAAGCACTGGATGGCACAGGCCACCTCCTGAGAAATTACGCATAAGACACATAGGATATTCAGGACATTTTTCTTTTAGCCAAACTTTCCGTATTCCTGTCTCAGAACACTCTTAAGCACCAATAGTGTAATTTCAAGAGCCACTGTGGCCACCTGTTTTTAAGCAAGGTTAAGATACCATGGTGCAGTAAGTCTAGACTTTAAAGTCTTGAACAGGGAACCAGGCTCATTGGACGGACTATTCTCTACAGTAGTGAACTCAGCTCATTCACTCCCCCTGCTCACTCTCCCAAAAGGACTAAGTCAAATTAATTACTCACACCGAAGCTTCTAAAAGCAGAAGCAAATTACTTGAGATACATAGGGCAAAGAAGGACACAGATTCTGTCCCTGGACCCAAAAGAGACAATGGCTCTATCATCCTTCAAGGTGAAGGATGTGGATGGTGGGAGATGCAATAATAATAACACCCCCTGGCCCACACACTGGCCATACGGGCAACCTGGCTCATGACTCCTAGTATGAAGGGACCCTAGACTTGTATCTCAGGCAATTACTGAAACAGGAAAGATGTAAACATCAGCAGGGGCAGCTCTGGGGTTAACATCAAGGGTTATCCTGTAGAGTAAACATGATAGCAACTAAAATTAATGAATTCTTAGCATGTGAAAAGCACAGTACTAATTGCTTTATATGCGTGGCCTTATTTATATCTGGCAAAAGCCCTATCCAAGAGGTGCTATAATTATATGCCCTACAGTGTCATTATCATCTTCACCTTGCAGATAAGAAAACTCAGTATGAAAGAGGTTAAGGTAATGGCCCAAAGTTATATTTCTAACAAATACAGTATGAATATTCACACTTTGTTCTTTGACAAAAATAGTCCTATTTGCAGACAGTCTCTTATCCTAGGAGTTGGGATGGCTTATTTTAACAAGATATTCTAACAAATGGAGGGGAGATCTATCAGGCTAGAGGTCTCTAGCCTGTATTCCCTTCCCTCAATTACCCTTGACAGCGCTCTTATTTGTGAGAAACACGTTCACTGGTCCAAACTTAGTAAGTGGCCATGGAGACAAAGAGAACAGTAGACCGAGGCTTTAATGGCGTCTTGCAAGATCGGGGGTCTGGTGAGCTGGCACACTCAGGGGGTTACAACAAGCAGTTTATTCCTTAGCTGCTGAGTCCCTCCCCTGGTTCCTCATTGGCTGCATACTACAGGATTCACATTCTTTCCTGGACGTTGTCAAAGCGTTATATCCATATTAGGCTTTCTTTACATTTGTCTTAATTTTATTGGCTGGCTCAAAACATTTTCTGCATTTTTCTGAAGTGATGCACAGCCCGCTCTTTCTCAATCTCCCTCCCCACCCCCCCACCCCCCCACCCCCCCCCAGCCAGAGAGACTCCCTGGTACATGTTCTGACATGTAGGCTTCTTGTCAATACCCTTTTGTCTAAGCATTAATTCCTCTGGGAATAAATCACATTTAGCTTTATGCCATTTCTAACATAGTGCTGCCTAGGACCCTGCATTCCTATTATCTTAGATACCCTTTAACTTTAGAACATAGTTTAAAAAAAAAGCTGGAATTCTTTATCTAACCCATTAGACTGTAGACACAGAAGAATATAAACAAAACCCCGACTCCAAATGGGGTTTAAAATGCTGCTGAGCCAGTGCATGTCAAGTCTCATGAGATGACCCAGTGCTACATTTGTTAGTAATTCTCCCACAATAGAGGGAATGGTGAGAGAGCCCCATCTGCAGGCTCATTTACGGCAATTTGTTCAAGTTTTCTTCTTGGAGCTGTCATTCAGGCATCAAGCTGCCTACCCACTGGGAGACTGCAGATACTTAAGTAGGTGAAAATGTTGCCAATGGAAATACTACTTTTAAGTCTAACTTACAATGAATGAAAGTTACATAGATGGATAAAACTATGTGTGTGCATATTACACTATATGTAGAATATAGATATATATGGTATATAGACATAGACATGGACATGGACAGAGACATTGGTATAGATACAGACGTAGACAAAGATACGTGTTGTCAGGGTTCAATCCAGTGAACAGTTTCCAGGGCAGATTATATGTTCTTCCTCAATTTACTAATTTGCAAAGTGGAAACTGTGGTAACTAATAGTATGAGGGCTTGAAACAGAGATGCACAGAGTTTAACCATAACAAGTCACTTGGCCCCCTTGGCTATCTCAGACCTGCCCCACAAGGTTAGTCTGCGCTCTGTGGCATCCTACATCCCTTTCCACTTCAGGATGCTCTATAGAGTTCCATGCTGAGCACACAGTTTTTGTTCCAAACATTTGCTCTGCAGGATCAATGTGATTTTAGCATTACCTTATCTTTGATGTATTGATGTTGGAGAAGGTGTTACTGCTCCAGGTATTATCTCCTTTCCCTGGAGCAACGATAAGAGGGCACTTAATCCGGAGAGGAATTATTTAATGTGCTGATTGGCTTAAGCAAATATGCAATTATCTAAAGGACCTGAAGATAAGATTCTGAATGGAACCCTAAAAATAATAACTGGATTATTTACCCGTTTCCCTCTCTCACTAATGGTTTTCATTGTTATGGGATGATATGATGACTGGAGGAAGCTGAATCAGGAGAGGATATGTAAAGAGAGATTTGTTCTACATAAACAAGGCATTCCAACACCAGTGTTACACGGAAGGCATTTCACACAATCTAATGGGGACAGCTGCTACTCAACTCCAGTTATCAGTGATCTAAGGGACTGAAGCCTGATATTATCAGGTTATTCAATTTTTTCAAGATGCACAAATCAAAATTTATGTGGAAAATACTCTAAGTTTTAAAATAGATTTTCCACATAAATCCTGATACCATGAGGACCAGGAAGTAAGACTCAGCCTAGCACCACTCCAACCACCTGGATCCAGCCTCGGATATCAGTTGTAAATGATTACTTCCCTGAACCAGCCATGAGGGGATGTCTGTGTGTATTGTGAAGAATATAACTCTCTCTCATGCTGGGAGCATAACTGCCTCTTTTTCTTTTTTGAAACTGCAGAAATCATGACTATTGAAGGGGTTCCTGGCACCAATTTCAAACAATGCCTACATTCCTGGTTCTACTGAGGATCAAGAAAGAACCCTCCACAAAATACCAAATGGTACCTAGCACATATAGACATAGACATGTGCCGTATCTATGTGGGACAGGTATAACTATATTTCAGTAAATCTGTGAAGTGCCTTTTTTCCCTCCCACATTTTAATTTCTCTAGAATCAGGACAGATTTTACAATTCCTGGCAAGTCAAAATTTCTCTGATGGCATTTTTTTTCTTTCCTGCTGTATAAAGTAACAGTGACGTTAAAATCGGTGGCATCTCAGAATTGTTGAAATATGATGTCATTCTAAAATGACAAATAAGTAAATAGGTTCTATTAAGTCACTTGCATGATACAACTGTGATTTCTAATCACTTACTGATTTCCTTTGCCCACTTGTCAGAGTATTACTTTTATTGCTTTTTTATTAAGCTATCATTAATATACAATCTTATGAAGGTTTCACATGAGCAACATTATGGTTACTACATTCAAGTCCCCCACACACACCCTACTGCAGTCACTGTCCATCAGCATAGTAAGATGCTAGAGTCACTACTTGTCTTCTCAGTGCTGTACTGCCTTCCCTGTGACCCCCATACATATGTGTTCTAATCATAATACCTCTTAATCCCCTTCACCTTCCCTCCCATACCTCTCTCCTCACCCCCTTCCCTTTGGTAACTGCTAGTCTCTTCTTGGAGTCTGTGAGTCTGCTGCTGTTTTGTTTCTTCAGTTTTTTCTTTGTTCTTATACTCCACAGATGAGTGAAATCATTTGATAACTTGTCTTTCTCTGCCTGGCTTATTTCACTGAGCATAATACCCTATAGCTCCATCCATGTTGTTGCAAATGGTAGGATTTGTTTTCTTCTTATGGCTGAATAATATCCCATTGGGTATATGTATCACCTCTTCTTTATCCATTTTCATCTACTGATGGACATTTAGGTTGCTTCCATATCTTGGTATTGTAAATAGTGCTGTGATAAACATAGGGGTTCATATGTCCTTTTGAATAAGGGATCTTTTTTTCTTTGGGTAAATTCCTAGAAGTGGAATTCCTGGATCAAATAGTATTTCTATTTTTAATTTTTCGAGGAACCTCCATATTGCTTTCCACAATGGTTGAACTAATTTACATTCCCACCAACAGTGTAAGAGGGGTCCCCGTTTTTTGCATGCTTGGCAGCATTTGTTGTTTCTTGTCTTTTGGATGGTGGCCATCCTAACTGGTATGAGGTGATATCTCATTGTGGTTTTAATTTGCATTTCCCTGATAATTAGCAGTGGATTCTATAAACACTTATTTGGTTCCTTCTTTGAGCTATTATGAATGCCTTTCCAATCAAGCTTTGAAAGAGTCATTCATCAATGTCTCCCATAACTACTTAAATATTTCTCTGGGAAGAGAATTGTGGCTTCACTGATAAACCATTTTATGACAGCAACTTTGAGTTTAGACTTCTACATGTGACTAGAAAATTAGCCAGGTAGCATTTCATGAAACCAGTAAACAGGAGAACTCAGCCTACCAACTGCATACCTTTAGTCAAACACGGAGGGGGCTATGCTCACAATACCTAGACTCCTTTTTCTGTATTTTAAAGAAAGTACAACTTCCATCCAAAAATTCTAATCACCTTATGCACAAAATGTGGATGGCATTCTTTCCCAAAGATATATATCTAATTATATGTTCTAAACAACTTCACTGCAATTGTATTAGGTGACTTAGCATATGAGCAGAAGTATATGCAATATTCTGGGTTATTAGCAGCAAAATGGTGAAACCTAAGAGCAGAAACATACCAAATGTCAGTACAAACAAATGCTCAAAGTCTGAAATATTTTGAACCTAGAATGAGGTTGTAATTGTGAGGCAAAGATGAGAAAGAGAAAAAGACAGCGAATGAGGGAGAGAGATTTATTTCAATTGTTTTTCCAAAACTGAAATGATTCTACCTGGTTTCTTATTTGTTTGTGGTTAGACCAAATTCTCTGAAATTATAAAAGTTGGTATGCCTGCCATAATCCTGCGACATTGGGAAAACTTGCAATTTTCTTTTAGCCCTGATTTCTACTTACAGTTGAAATGAGTCTGTCCCACCAGAATTTTCAGCAAAATGGCAGAAAGACACTCATCTTTGTGACCACCAGAGAGGGAATGAACTGAAAGGCAAACAGGACCAAGAGCTACTCCCAAACGAATAACTTTTTTAACAGGTCCACAGAATGAAAGGACTGAATTGATTTAATTTAACATTCTGTCTTTTAATTTCAGATGAACAGAGGAGCATGTGTGGTAGGCACCTAACAGCTAAATGCTGCCAGCTCTTTGTAAATGTGCTGAACCCAACCTATGGCTGCTGATTTCATCTTATTTTCCTATAAGCAACTGAAATGTGGCTAAAGGCAGAAAACGTATCTGCTCCTACATCAGAAGTTGACATATAAGCCAGGCTACAAAAAGAGGCTGTAACCAATAGCCTGAGATAGATTTCCTATGACTGTGGAAGCTCCCACCTTTTGGCGAACTAAGGACAAGTGAGCACATGTAAAATTTAAGTCCACAGATGCGCCAAAGACTCACATAAGTGATAGCTCACCTATCTTTGGCAATACACCTTATATATTTTGAGTTCAGTAGGTCCTAGAACACATTGTACTGCTGACAAATGCCCTACAATGTAATTTCTGCCCAAGTTTTCTACTGAAACCATTCTCTTGGAAGTCATAGAGGACCTAGTGATCCCCAAGTTCAAAGACCTTTTCTGATCTTGACCTCCAGTGGCTTCTGTTACATATTTGACCCTATTGCTCATTTCTTCCTTCCTTAGGTAACTTTCTTTGCCTGGATTCCTGGATTATAATGGTTTCCTTGCTCTCTCTGACCATTTATTCTTTGTTGTCTACTGACTCCTCCAGTGACAACCTATACATGCTCTGCCATCAATCATAACAATAACAAAGATGATATTCATTGATTTTAGTAAATGGCATTATTTCATTCAATCTTCCCCTCCACTCTATGAGGTAGGTATTGTTACCCCTATTATGTAGATATGGAACCTGAGATTTGCAGGGTTAAATGACATGCCCAAGGCCAGAGAGTAAGAGCCAGGATCAAGATTTTAACTCAAGTCAGTCTAACCTCTGAGATCACATTCTTAACCTCCATGCTATGATGCCCCATTTTAAAGATCACAGTTATTTTCCTACTATTTTTCTGTGAATTCCAAATCTCATTTTCTCCCATCACAGCTTTCCAGGGTATCAAGTGTGCTTTTTATGTGCCCAGCATCTCCCCTGGATATCTTTCTAGCCCAAAATTAAATAACAAAATTGATTCATTTTCTCTCCCCAGTCTCCCTACATTCCAATTTCTGTTCATAGTATTTACCCAATGAAGCAGTTTGTTAAAATATGCCTGGGAGACTATTGTGCTCTTTTGTCATAAAGAAAGGGTCACCTCAGAACTACTTTATTGTGAAGGAAGTAATCAGAATGGTGCGGTAGCAAGTGAGATGGTTGGCTGTTTATTCAATTCAGGATGGCCCTAGAAAACACTAAATGAATTCCAACTCAATATATAGAGAAAACTTCAATCTATGCCCAGAACGAGGGCGGGCAAATAAGAATATAAACTTGAGCAGATCCATCCTCAACCTCTGCAAATCAGAATGCCCCAGGCAGAACAAGCCCAGGCCCAAACCTACAGAGGTCAGCTAAAAGCCAGCCAGATTTGGGGATGGAATTAGTTAAATAGCGATTCATCTTGTAGTATTCCCTCTAAACTGGGCAAAAAAATGACAAAGCCACCTGACCAAGGATGTTATGAGCAAATCCTCGATGAGGCTGGGAGGCACGGCTCCCAACACTGAAGCTAGAGTTGCCTTGAACGGCTTACATTTTTTCAACAAATCTTTGAAGATTGCATTGCATATAAAAATGCTTTGTAATGTGTCTTGACATCCAACCATTCTGGAAAACACTTTGCAGCAAATACTAAAACCCATAAAAACATCCAGATTTTTAAAGGTAGTTAATCTCCTTCTGAGCAGTTGCAAATGATGGAACCAAAAAGAGAAATACAGATACAACATCCAGATATTTTGGCCACATTATTTAATGACACTAAAAACTGGGAAATAACCAAAATCACAAACAAGGGGGTAATGCTTAATAAAAATATGGCAAGATAACTCGACTGGGAAGCTATTAAAAATACAATTATGCAGGTAGAGTGAGCAAAATGCTTTTTATTTATTTTATTTATTATTTTTTTAAGTTTATTTTGATATTAATTTACAATTACATGTGCAATATTACGATTATTAAACTACCCCTTCACCAGGTCCCCCCCACCAACCCCATTACAGTCACTGTCCATCAGCGTAGTGAGATGCTATAGAATCACTACTTGTCTTCTCTGAGTTGTACAGCCCTCCCCGTGCCCCCCCAACATTACATCTGCTAATCGTAATGCCCCTTTTTCCCCCTTGTCCCTCCCTTCCCACCCATCCTCCCCAGTCCCTTTCCCTTTGGTAACTATTAGTCCGTTCTTGGGTTCTGTGAGTCTGCTGCTGTTTTGTTCCTTCAGTTTTTTTCTTTGTTCTTATACTCCACATATGAGTGAAATCATTTGATACTTGTCTTTTTCGGCTTGGCTTATTTCACTGAGCATAATACCCTCTAGCTCCATCCATGTTGTTGCAAATGGTAGGATTTGTTTTCTTCTTATGGCTGAATAATATTCCATTGTGTATATGTACCACATCTTCTTTATCCATTCATCTACTGATGGACACTTAGGTTGCTTCCATTTCTTGGCTATTGTAAATAGTGCTGCAATAAACATAGGGGTGCATCTGTCTTTTCAAACTGGGCTGCTGCATTCTTAGGGTAAATTCCTAGGAGTGGAATTCCTGGGTCAAATGGTATTTCTATTTTGAGTTTTTTGAGGAACCTCCATACTGCTTTCCACAATGGTTGAACTAATTTGCATTCCCACCAGCAGTGTAGGAGGGTTCCCTTTTCTCCACATCCTCGCCAACATTTGTTGTTGTTTGTGTTTTGGATATTGGCTATCCTCACTGGTGTGAGGTGATATCTCATTGTGGTTTTAATCTGCATTTCTCTGATGATTAGTGATGTGGAGCATCTTTTCATGTGCCTGTTGGCCATCTGAATTTCTTCTTTGGAGAGCAAAATGCTTTTTAAAGATATGATTGGAGAAGTGAAAAAAGTAAAATATAAAATAGTATCTATGACATAATTAAAACTACATAAAAAGTATACTTCATGTGAAAAATATGAGAGAAAAACAATTTTACTTGTAATGCCAGAATTGTAGGTGTTCTTAAATTTAATTTTTATTTTCATTCATGCTGCTATTTGGTTGTTTGTGCAACAAAGTTTCATTTGTAAACAACTGGCATTCACCCTATAGATGCGCAGCCCCTAAACAGCTGCAGGGAACTTTGCATATTTAGCTGAATTCTCTCCATTCCTCTCCTCTGAGGTTTTCTACTGCCATGTAGAATTGCTGCTCGGCACAAGACTGATTTAGTTCTAAAATGTGGGTTTGCTTCTGAGGTCATCAGAATAAAGCAACCAGAAAATGGAAGACTACATTTGGTAGTAAGACAGTTTTTAAAATGACTGAAGATAATATTTCCACTTCCACATAGGCATTTCCAACCTGATGTATTGCTTATCATTAACCAATATCACTTGGATTCAACCATTTATTTGCCTCTTGCCCTTGGACAAGGTACCCACTTGCTGTTTCCTTGTCTACAGTGCGTGTGAACACGAGCACACGAGGGTGCATGAGCTAATCTTGAAGGTCCTGTCCTAATCTACCCTTCTATAACTGCTCTGTCAGCTTCATGAAAATGGAAGAGAGAGTTCTAGAGGGAGAATAAATTGGTACAACCTTTCCTAAGGGCAAGTAGGCAATACATATATCAAGAGCCTTAAAAATGCCTATACTCTTTGACATAGCAATTCCATCTCTGGGGATTTTTCTAAGCGAAGAATCACAGATGTTTACAAAGATTTGTGACCCAGGAAATTTACCTGATGCAATATGACAAAAAAAAATTGAAAACCAATGGCCTAGCAGGTAGGAATTGTTTAAATACCTCTTCTGAAGACATATATGTGTTCTGAAATCATTAGAAAATATGTTTTTGAGGAATGTTTAATAACATAAACACAATGTTCAGCCATAAATAGTAAGTAAAAGGGCAGGTGGCTATAATCATAAGATAGATGGCAGAATGGATGGGTAGACAGATAGATTTATTATACAGATAGGCAGAAAGAGAGAGAGGAAGGGAGGAAAAGATAGGAAAAGACTAGTTTTAAATCTCAACTTTGCTCCTAATTATGAGCTGTGTGAACTTTAGCAAGTTAATTTAGCTTCTCAGGGTCTCCGTTTTCTCACTGTAAAATTGAGATAATGATACTTTTACCTGATAGAACTATTTTGAGGATTGAATTAATAATTTAAAACTCATCATTGTCACCCAGTAGATATTGGCCGGGTACTCAGGTGAGACAAGAAGAAACTGTAACAAAAATCCTTTAGTCCCTATGCACTTAAGCATTTGTATGCACCAGATTTATTAAGGTCTTAAAACATTCCTAGGGGTTATTAAGCAAAAATTCCCACCTCTAGGTTTCAGGTGAAGAAACCGAGACCCAGAAAGGTATCATAATTGATCTAGTGCTACCAAATAAGGAGGTGGCAAAGCTGGAAGTAATATCTCCCTTTTATTCTTCCTTTTCAGAGTTCTTGCCATTATTTAAGAAAAAAAATGAAAGAATAATTGATACTATTTGAATTTTTTACCATGTGCATATATAACCTGATGGAAAAACTCTTAGTGATCTTCCTTTGTAATTTTTTTTTAAAAAGGAAAATATGTTAAGGGAACATGCAGCGTCATTAAAGGGAAGGAATGGGCTCTGCAACCAGATCTCTGCCAGCTTGCCAGCCACCCAGCAAGGAAAGCACCAAAGACATCTGCTACCTGGCAATCTTTCCAGGTGTGCGCAGGCTCTGTGGAATTCCATGTCCCCAGTGCCTGCACAACTGCTTACTTCCTGCTAAGGTACAAGGAAGGGAAAGCTGAAACAGGCTGTGGAGAGTCCTTCACATCTCATGAATCCCTGGTAGACCATTTCAGAGAAATAGAGCCAGGACAAAACCCTTGAATACTAGTGACAGTCTAGGGACATGTGACAATGACTGAAGTTTCTACCTGCTCCTGGTGTTGCAAGTTACCTAAAAACTCTGCATCCACCATGTCTTAGCATAAAGATATTTTGCCCAATCTAATGAGAATTTACCCAGTTTACTTCATGCCAGAATAAAAGCTGGAGTGCGGAGCAATAGCAAAAGAAAAATAGACATGACCCTTGACAATGTCAGATACAAGCAGGGGTCCTAACACTGATTAGATAACAAAAAAACATTCTGCATAGGAGACACGGGGGAAGCCCTTCTCTAGGGAATTCAGTGTGTCAGGTGGGATCCTACTGTAGATTCAGCTTTTCCATAAGCGTGCTGAGCAGTGTTGAATTAATGTATTCACCTCTCTGTGTCACACTTGTCATCCAAGAAACCAGGCTCTCTTCTATGCCAATGGTCCTATTAGCAAATCAATAGACAATATAAAAGGCCCCTAAAAATTAGAAGTTCTATTGGAGAAACCACCTAAAATCTGCACTGCCATAAAATGCCACTTAGAATGGAAGAAAATAATATAGAAGCATCCCTCTCTTAGTTCATGCAAATATGCTGCTAATGTCAAGGCTGCTGAATAGAATAATAGTGTGTCTGACTCACAGTCACAAAATGTAAAATGCAGGAGAAAAAAAGCTGAGGCAGAAAAGGCAAAAATCATTATCTTCAAATTTGAAAAGAATTGAATTCATAAATTCTTCTTCTTCTGCTATCCATCAAGGATTAAAATACTTTCAGCTCATTGCTTCAACCATATCAGTGTGTTTAATGCTACACAGGGAAAGAGTCTGAAATCTAGCTGCTAATGCCCATGGTTCATCTTTGAGTGTGAATGGGAGGAAAAGAAGGGGGTAATTTACTTGGTTTAAGAAAAAAAAATCTGTTCTCTTTACTGCAAATCATTTCTTTCAGAAATATAGAGTAGGTGGTAGAGCACAGGCATAAAAAACATATGCTAAAAAGCAAATGCAGAATAGGTAAAATGCAAAATAGAATCATTATCCAGTAATGAATATGTAGCTTATTTTACTGTCTCAATTCAGTTACAGCCTCATGAACTCCCAGGTGTCCCCGATGATAGCACCCCATCCTCACCCCCACATTCAGTGGGCACCAGGTACCCCCAGGTCCTCATCTCTCCTTGTCCCTCTCCTCCCTACCAGACCAACTCTCCCAGCTGCCCGGGTCAAGCCTATATCAGCCCTCTGGTTCCAGCTCTAACTGCCTCCTGGCCTTGTCTGCCATCCGATGGACTCAGCTCCTTGAGTATAAACATGTGTGGGTTCCCATTTGCTTCCAGCTTACAAGCTACTGGCACATGGGCAGACATGAACCTTAAGACTGGCATTGTTTGTCCCCCAGGTGTTTTAAAATGTTTATTAGTTGCCAGCATTCATGAGAGCGAGCTCAAATAAAAAACAAGATTTCAGGCTTCTCTTAGAAAATTGGGACATCTAGCAATTATAGGGTGAATACACTAGAAAAACCACTCTCTATGAGAATGGGAGTCTCAGCTGCCTTCCTCATGAGGGACCTTCCCACCCAAGTTACCAGTCATGACTTGGTCAGTATCACTCATGTATACTACCCTCTGGCCTCTGTAGACAATTGAGTCTGTGACCTATGACCTACAATAGCAAATCTCAATTTTCTGTCATGGCTTTCTAAGCCCTACACAATATTGTTCCCACTTAAATAAGCCAGGCCTAATTTCCAGGCACACGTCTCCCATAAATGTCCTCCCCAGGTGTCCTCACCCACTGTGTGTCATGCTTCTGTTTATTATCATGCTGGCTTTTATGCTCACAGTCTCCCTACCCTTGTCTTGCATAGAAAAATCCATCACTCCATCTCCCTGGGTCAGCTCAAATAATATCACCTCTTGATTGTGCTCCCTGATCAATTCCCCTAGAAGTCTCATCATTTGTATTTTCATAACATTGTAGCACCTGTCAAGATGTATTACAAATGTTAAGGGTTGGAATCCCTAAACTTTGGTGGATGGTGTCATGTTTATTTTCCCCATGGAATCTCACATAAGTATGGCAAATACTGGATATTCTATAAGTATATGTTCAAAAAGAATTAGATCCCAAGGACCCTGACTGGGATGCTAATGTTATTCCAGGCCCCCTCCCACCACCCCATGCCTCTTCCTTCTACTCAGAGCTTCAGCCAAGGGAAAACAGCTGTAGTATTTTGCTCCAAACATCTCCCCAAGACATGAGGCTGGGTCCACTGATATCCTTGACCCATGTCTTCTCTTTGAATATAATAATCTAGGGAGAATTTCATCTTAAATTCCTAGTTATCTGAGAATGGTTGGTTGCAACTCATCTCCCCCATGCCAAACAGGAAACTGAACAATCCTTGGAGGCAGCAGAATGCTGGCCAAGGGTCCTACATGGTCTGGGGGTGTGTTGTCGGGGGAAGTAGGCAAGAGTAGCCAGCTTTGAGCAATTTTCTCCCCAGCCTTGTCACTAGAAAGCCCCACTTGCATCCTGCACAATCAGAATTGACAACTCTTGTAATACTGTTCTGCTGAGACAAGAGTCAGGATCGTCACAACCATAGCATTCAGACTGTTACGGGCTTCATAAAAACAATCACATCAGCTGTAAAACAGCAGGTGATCAAGGTTGCTGCTCCACTTTCATCATAACTTAGTTTGACGTGCCTGGATGGAGAAACAAATTATAGGCAATTCCTAGCCCACCTTCCATTAGTGTGGAAAATGATACATTGCACCTATTTCCAGGCAGACTGCCACAGTAGTAAAGAGAGAATAAATGTTTTTCAAATGATAGAAAATAAGGCTGAAAAAGATCTCGCTGGATCGGTTTAGATAATAGTTTCTGAGAATTGGTGCCAACCCAAAACTGTTCCAAGGGATATGGGGTTCAAAGGGATAGCAGAAAATCGTGATACCCACACCCCTCATTCATTATGGAAATAGCAAGCAAGTAGTCTAGAATCTGACACATCTTAAGTGTTCCAGGTTTACATGGCTGGTACGCTGATTGCACGTATGACCTTGATCAAGGTCTAATCTCTGTAAAAAGTTAATGTCTCCATCTGTTAAAAAAAAATAGGAATCTTGCTACTAAACCCACTACCACTTAATTTCATGGGGTTCTTTTCAGGGTTAAATAAGACGATGTATCAGTTATTAGCCTAATGCCTAGAAAATAGCAAATTGTAAATAAATCAATGTTAGTGACTTTACTCACATCTTTCAGTTTTCTGCATTCAAGGTGAACTGCCTCCAATGTTCGTCACCCTCACACACACGCATACACACATGCCCTCGCATAGACCCTGACACCACACACCTTTCTCTTGCCTTGTCCTACCCAGAGAAACCCACTGCATGTATGGAGGTGTATGTACTGGGGTTTTATACAGAATGCTTCTATCAGCCTATCACACCAACTTAAAGTCAGTTCTATGACCTTTTCCCACAGGGTATTTCAAAACACACACACACACACATACACATCAGGAACTTTGCAGACCTCATAAGAGAACTCATGGTGGAGTGACTCAAATGTCCCCAGGCTTCAACTTTTTCCTTCTCGGGTCTCCCTAAAATATTACCTGGAAATGCTGTCAGGTCTCTCTGCACAGCCTTGATCACAGCTGACAGATCAGGGAACCGTTTGGGAGCTGATGGGGTATAAGTATTATGGTTCAGAACTCAGCGGCAAGGTACCCCAGTGGCAGGTGGCAAGGCTAGGCAGGAGGGATGGAAGAAATGCATAGCATGCCGGCTGCCGCAAGTCCCATTAATGCAGAATGACTGTTAATTTGGGGGCTGTCTGGAAGAGTTAAGCCAATTTTGTAAATCAGCATTGGGGGGAAAACTATTTTAATAACAACTATAGCTTGGGGAAACATAGCAGAGTGGGGGTGATCCTGCTCTGTCCCAATCTTTAGGTGACTTTTTTTTTTTAAGGAGTATTACTGAGTTTCTCTTATTTGGAGGTGTGGAGTCAGTTCCACAGAATAAACCTGTTTCCCTTGCTGGCTGCTCTCCCTGGGTGGATCCATGTGATGAAATCCCAAGGCCAGGCACTGCCAATCCCCGGTGCTGCCAATTGGCACTTGTGCCTTTAGAAAGGCTTGACGTCTCACTGCGCAGAACTGTTCTGTGTACTGGACATTCCTTAGGCCACAAAGCACTTCCACACAGACACATCTGGCTTCTTACCAGGGAGCTTCTATCTTCCTGTTTTCCCCTCTGAGATCCTCACTTCTCCTGTCATTTTCCTAACTGCTAACTTTTCCCCCAGCAGTTAACAAAGTCCAGTCTCCTCGGCGTCATGGAAATTTTCAGGCCTGCAAATGAGGATTTTATATGCCAGATCATTTTTCCCAATGTTCATTTCTGTTCCTGGGTAGATGGCAGTGGAATGGGTTTCACACCAATGTGCAGGGATGGAAGAAAGACGTGGGGTGATATTCAGCTGCAGGGTGCCCTTTGCTTTTTGACTGGCATATCCTTGGCTTTTGCTATCTAAAAAACTAGACATCTTATTTTTCAAGGACTAATTATCTACCAATAACGATTGATGTCTACATATAAGATTCCTATTCCCCCAGCTACCACTTATCTTATTTTGGTAAACATACACATACATGTTCATACACCCTTCCCGTGTTTGAAGCACAGTGCAACAGCTCCTTTACACTGGCTCTCATTTGACGCAGGTCCAGTCCCAAGGTACAGAGGCAGGGTAGGAGCAGGCTGACAGACGGGCAGGTGCAGGGCACTGCTGTTAGCCCAGCCCTTCACCTGAAGCAAGTAAGACTAAATGCAGGATCGGAAGGCTGGAAGGGCCCACAGAGGAAGCAGACAGGGCCAGCCCTGATCCGTCAGCTTGTCACAGGATGTTGTCCCTATAATGGCAAGCATCACTTGATTCTTTAGCCAAATCATTCTTTTTATTACCATGTGGCAGCTTCCCCTGCTTATAGGGCAGGGAGAAAAAAAACTATTTCCAAATAAAAATTCCAGTGAGATGTTCTTAAGTTCTTAGACTAAAGTTTCCTTGGTTACAGGCTCAGGCTCAGGTGTAGCTAAAAGAACCTGGACTAAAGCATGGCCCACTGGAAAGAGAACAGGAAAGCCCAAGAACCATTCTGTATTTTCTGTAATGCCAATCATTGTTACATTAATTAATATCAATAAATATAAGCTGTTAGAGTTGTCAGGTAAAGATAGGACAAAATAGATACACTTCACAAATGCTTTAATATCTTTTTTTATTACTGAGATAAAACTGACATATCCTACTGTATAAACTAAAAGTGTTCACGTATTGATTTCATACACTCATATATTGCAATTCAATTACACCTGTAGTGTTAGCTAATACCTCTGCCACATCATATAATTGTCATTTCTTGTGGTGAGAACATTTGAGATCTAGTGTCCTAGAAACTTTCAAGTACACAATACAATATTATTAACTATAATTAAAATACTATGCATCAGACCCCCAGAATTTAATTATCTTCTAACTACAAGTTTCTGCACTTTTACCAATATCTCCCTAATTTCCCACCCCTCAAACTATGGCAACCACCACTCTGCTCTCTGATACCAGTTCAGCTCTTCTAGACTCCACATGTAAGTGATTTTATACAGTAGTTGTCTTTGTCTCACTTATCTCATTTAGCATAATGCCCTCAAGGTCCATCCATGTTGTTGCAAATGGCAGAATTTCATTCTTTCTCATAGCTGAATAATATTCCATCATGTGTGTATATATGTTATATATACATTCTTTATCCATGCATCTGTTGACGGACACTTAGGTTGTTTCCACATCTTGGCTGTTGTGAATAATGCTGCAAAAAACATGGGAATGAGATATCTTTTTGATATCTTGTTTTAACTTTCTTTGGATATAATCCAAGAAGTGGGATTGCTGGATCATATTGTAGTTCCATTTCCAATTTTTTGAGGAATCTCTGCACTGTTTTCCACAGTGGCTGCACCAATGTACATTTCCACCAACAGTGCGTGAGGATTCCCTTTTCTCCATATCCTCACCAGCACTTCCTATCTCTCATCTTTTTGATGATAGACATTATGACAGGTGTGAGATGGTATCTCACTGTAGTTTGGATTTCCATTTCCCTAGTGATTAGTGATGTTGAACATCTTTTCATGTAACTGTTAGTCATTTGTATGTCTTCTTTGGAAAAATGACTATTCAGTTCCTCTGCACATTGTTTAATATTTGTTATTAAAATACAGTTGATATATAATATTATACTGGTTTCAAGTATACAACACAGTGATTCCACAGTAATATATATTATTAACTGCTCACCCCAACTAGGGTGGTTACTATCTGTTAACACAGAAAGATGTTACTGAACTACTGACTATATTTTCTAAGCTGTACTTTAATCCCCGTCACTAAATTATATTATGATTGAGATTTTGTGCTTTATCCCCTTCCCTATTTCACCAATCCAGCCCAACCCCTCCCCCATGGTAACCACCAAGCGCTTTTCAGTGTCTGTATGAGTCTGTTGCTGTTTTGTTTTGTTTTTAGATTCTACATATAAGTGAAATCATGTGGTATTTGTCTTTATCTGCCTGGCTTATTACACTTGGCATGATACCCTCTAGGTCCATCTATGTCATTGCAAATGTAAGATTTCTTTCTTTTTTAAGGTTGAATAATATTCCATTGAGTATATATAGCAATTTTTCTTTATTCATTTATCTAGTGAAGGACACTTTGGTTATGTCCATATCTTGGCTATTGTAAATAATGCAATAATAAATATAGGGGTGCATAAATATTTCCAAATCAGAGATTTTGTTTTCCCTGGGTAATTCCTAGAAGTGGAGTTCCTGGATTGCATTTCTGTTTTTTAGTTTTTTTGAGGAACCTCTATACTGTTTTCCATACTGGCTGTACCAATTTACATTTGCACTAATGGTGTAGGAGGGGTCACTTTTCCCCACATCCTCACCAACAATCATTATTTCTTGTTTTTTTTTTTTTTTTTTTGGAGATGGCCATTCTGACTGGTGTGAGGTGATAGCTCATTGTGATTTTGCTTTGTATTTCCTTGATGATTAGCAATGGGGAGCATCTTTTCATGTGCTTGTTGGCCATCTGTATGTCTTCTTTGGAAAAAGGTCGTTCAGGTACTCTGCCCATTTTTTAATTGGGTTATTTTGTTTTTTGGCATTGAGGCATATGAGTGCTTTATATATTTTTGATGTTAACCCCTTGTCAGATATGTCATTGATGAATATATTCCACCATACTGTAGGTTGCCATTTTGTTTTGTTGAGGGTGTTCTTCGCTGAACAAAATATTTTTAGTTTGATGTAGTCCCACTTGTTTATTTTTGCTTTTGTTTCCATTGCCCAGGGAGACATGTCCAGAAAACAATTACTCATGCTACATTCAAGAGATTTTTGCCTATGCTTTCTTCTAAGAGTTTGATGGTTTCATGTCTTATATTTAAGTCCTTAATCCATTCTGAGTTTACTTTTGTGTATGATGTTAGGGAGTAATCCAGTTTCATTCTCTTGCATATATCTGTCCAGCTTTCCAACCAACAGTTATTGAAGAGACACTTTTTCCCATTGTATATTCTTACCTCCTTGGTCATATATTAACTGACGATGTATGCAGGTTTATTTCTGGGCTCTCTATTCTGCTCCATTGATCTACAGGTCTGTTCTTGTGCCAGTACCATACTCTTTTGATTTCTGTTGCTTTGTAGTATAGCTTGAAGTCAGGGAGCATGATATTTCGAGCTTTGTTCTTCTAACAAGATTGCTTTGGTCATTTTGTGGTTCCATATAAATTTTAGGACTGTTTGCTATAATTCATTGAAAATGCCCTATTTTGATAGGGATTGCACTGAATCTGTAAATTGCTTTGGGCAGGATGGTCATTTTGGCGATATTAATTTTTCTTATCTATGACCATGGGATAGAATTCCACTGACTTATGTCTTCTTCAATTTCTCTCATCAGTATCTTATAGTTTTTAGAGTACAGGTCTTTCACCTCCTTTATTAGGTCTATTCCTCCATATTTTATTCTTTTTGCTGCAATTGTAAATGGAGTTGTTTTCCTGGTTTCTCTTTTTGCAAGTTCATTGTTAGTATACAGAAATGCAACAGATTTCTGTGTATTGATTTTGTATTCTGCAACTTTGCTGAATCCAGTTATTAGTTCCAATAGTTTTTTGTTGGAGTCTTTAGGGTTTTCTACATACAGTACCATATCATCTGCAAATAGGACAGTTTAACTTCTTCCTTACCAATTTGGATGCATTTTATCTGTTCGTCTTGTCTAATTGCTATGGAAAGGAGTATTATGTTGAATAAAAGTGGTGAGAGTGGACATGAGAGGAAAGGCTTTCTGCTTTTTGCCATTAAGTATAATGCTAGCTGTTGGTTTGTTGTATACAGCCTTTATTATGTGGAGGTATCTTCCCTCTATACCATTTTGCTGAGAGTTTTCATCATGAATGGTTGCTGAATTTTGTCAAATGCTTTTTCAACATCTATCAAGATGATCATATGGTTTTTATCCTTCCTTTTGTTAATGCGGTGTATCACACTGATTTACAAATATTGTACCACCCTTGCACCCCTGGAATAAATCCTATTTGGTCATGATGGATGATCCTTTTGATGTATTTTTGAATTCAATTTACTAATATTTTGTTGAAGGTTTTGCATCTAGGTTCATCAAGGATATTGGTCAGTAATTTTCTTCTTTTTTCATATTGTCTTTGTCTGGTTTGGGTATTAAAGTGATGCTGGCCATTATACAATGAGTTTGGAAGTATTCCCTTCTCTTCTATTTTTTGAAATATATTAAGAAGATAGGTATTTGTTCTTCTTATGCTAGGATTCACCTGTGAAGCCATCTGGTCCTAGACTTTTGTTTGTTGGGAGTTTTTGGATTACCAATTCAGTTTCGATTGTAGTAATTGGTCTGTTCAGATTTTTTGTTTCTCACAGGGTCAGTCTTGGAAGATTGTATGTTTCTAGGACTTTTCCATTTCTTACAGGTTGTCCAAGTTATTGGCATATAATTTTCATAGGATTGTCTTATACTACTTTGATTTTCTGTGGTGTCAGTTGTAACTTCTCTTTTTCATTTCTGATTTTATTTATATCCTCTTTTTTTCTTTATGTGTCTAGCTAGGGGTTTGTCTATTTTGTTTATCTTCTCAAGGAAGCAGCTCTTAGGTTTGTTGATTTTTTCTGTTGTTTTATTACTCTCCATTCTGTTTATATCTGCTCTGATCTTTATTATGTCCCTCCTTTTACTAACTTTGGGCTTGTCCTTCTCCTAGTTCCCTTAGTAGTGAGGTTCAATTGTTTATTTGAGATTGTTCTTGTTTCTTGAGGGAGGCCTGTATTGCTGTGTACTTCCTTCTTAGAAACACTTTCGTGGCAGCCCATATTTTTTGAACCATTGTGTTTCTGTTTTCTTTGTCTCCATATATTGTTTGATTTCATCTTTGAATCATTCATTGATGATTATTTAGAAGTATGGTGCTTAATCTCCATGTGTTTACGTTTTGGGGTTTTTTTGTTGTTCTTTACTTCACGTAAATGATTTCTAGTTTCATACCATTGTGATCTGAAAAGATGCTTGATACAATTTCTATCTTTTTAAATTTATTGTGGCTTTTTTTGGGTCCTAATATGTGATTGATTCTGGAGAATGATGTATATCCTGCTAAGTTTGGGTGCAGTGTTATGTATATATCTGTTAAGTCTATCTGATCTAGTGTATTGTTCAGTGCCTCTGTTTCCATATTTATTTTCTGTCTGGATGATATATACATGGATGCAAGTGGGGTGTTAAAGTCCCCTAATGTGATTGTGTTGCTTTCTATTTCTCTGTTAGTATTTGTTGTATATACCTACGTGTTCCTATGTTGGGTGCATAGATATTTACAATTGCTATATCCTCTTGTTGGGCTGTCCCTCTTTATCTCTTGTTATATTCTTTGTTTTAAAGTCTTATCAAATGTGAGTACTGCTGCTACTCTTACTTTTTTTCTCCCTATTATTTGCATGAAATATCCTTTTCCATCCCTTCACTTTCAGTCTATGTATGCCTTTAGATCTGAAATGAGTCTCTTGTAGGCAGCATATAGATGGGTCTTGTTTATTTATCCTTTCTTCCACTCTATGCCTTTTGATTGGTGCAGTTAGTCTATTTACATTTAAGGTAATTATTGATAGGTATGTACTTATTGCCATTTTATTGTTTTCTGGTTGTATTTGTAGTTCCTCTGTTCTTTTCTTCCTCTTATTCTCTTCTCTTGTTATTTGATAGTTTTCATTAGTGTTATGCTTGGATTCCTTTTTAAAAATTTTTTGTTTTCTCTATCACAGGCTTTAGGTTTGTGGCTACTGTAAGGTTCATAGACAGTTTCCTAAATTTATAATATTCCATATTAAGTTAATAGTCAATTGTTTTCAAACATGTTCTAAGAGTATTACTTTTTTTTTAGAAAAACCAGGATATTTATTAAAAATAGTCTCATAAATGTAAAGGATTTAAAAAGTGAACCATAATATAAAATACAATTGAAGGAATTTCTAAAAGTACTACTTTTTTACTTTTTCCTCCACCACACTTTATGTATAAGATGTCATAATCTACATCTTTTGTGTATCCCTTGACTAATTCTGTGTATAGTTGATTTTATTACTTTTGTTGTTTTAGCTTCTTGCTTAACAAGTAAGTGGTATACTAACTTTACTGTAGGTTTATTTTCACTGATGAAAAATATTTAGACTGAAGAACATTTCCATATACAGAAGTTCCTTTAACATATCCTGTAAGGCTGGTATAGTTGTGGTGAATTCTCTTAAACATTGTTTATCTGGGAAACTTTTAATCTCTCCTTCAATTCTGAATGATAACCTTGTGGGTAGAGAATTCTTGAGTGTAGTATCTTCCCTTTCAGTACTTTGAATATTTCATGCCACTCCCTGTAGCCTGTAATGTTTCTGCTGAGAAATATACTGATAGCCTTATGGAATTTCCCTTATAGGTAACCATCTGCCTTTCTCTTGATGCTTTTAACATTCTCTCTTTATCTTTAATCTTTGCCATTTTAATTACTATATGTCCTGGTGCTCTATTCCTGGGGTTCCTATTTTTAGGGGTTCTCAATGCTTCGAGGACATGGATAGCTATTCCTTCCACAGATTGAGGAAGTTTTCAGCTACTATTTCTTCAGTTGTCTCTCTCTTCTTCTGGGACACCCATTATGTGAATATTGTTTCATTTGGAATTGTCACACAACTCTCTTAGCATCTTCTCATTATTAGAAATTCTTTTTTACTATCTGTTCCTCAGCTTGGAAATGTGCTGTTCTCTTTCTCTCTTTTTTTTTAATTTTGTTATCGTTAATGTACAATTACTTGAACATTATGGTTACTAGACCCACTATTATCAAGTCCCCCCCCCCACCTGCCCCATTACAGTCACTGTCCATCAGCGTAATAACATGCTATAGATTCATTACTAGTCTTCTCTGGAAATAATGTATTTCCCGTGTGCCCTGCCCGCTACATTTGTGTGCTAATTGTAATGCCCGTATTACCCCGTTATCCTTCCCTTCCCACCCATCCTCCTAGTCCCTTTCCCTTTGGTAACTGTTAGTCCATTCTTGGATTCTGTGAGTCTGCTGCTGTTGTGTTCCTTCAGTTTTTTCTTTGTTCTTATACTCCACAGATCAGTGAAATCATTTGATACTTGTCTTTTTCGACCTGGCTTATTTCACTGAGCATAATACCCTCTAGGTCCGTTCATGTTGTTGCAAATGGTAGGATTTGTTTTCTTCTTATGGCTGAATAATACTCCATTCTGTATATGTACCACATCTTCTTTATCCATTCATCTACTGATGGACACTTAGGTTGCTTCCATTTCTTGGCTATTGTAAATAGTGCTGTGATAAACATAGGGGTGCATCTGTCTTTTTCAAACTGAGCTCCTGCATTCTTAGGGTAAATTCCTAGGAGTGGAATTCCTGGGCCAAATGGTATTTCTATTTTGAGTTTTTTGAGAAACCTCCATATTGCTTTCCACAATGGTTGAACTAGTTTACATTCCCACCAGCAGTGTAGTAGGGTTCCCCTTTCTCCACATCCTCACCAGCATTTGTTGTTGTTTGTGTTTTGGATGTTGGCCATCCTAACTGGTGTGAGGTGATATCTAATTGTGGTTTTAATTTGCATTTCTCTGATGATTAGCGATGAGGAGCATCTTTTCATGTGCGTGTTGGCCATCTGAATTTCTTCTTTGGAGAAGTGTCTATTCAGCTCCTCTGCCCATTTTTTAATTGGCTTATTTGCTTTTTGTCTGTTGAGGTATGTGAGCTCTTTATATAATTTGGAGGTCAACTCCTTATCGAATATGTCATTTATGAATATATTCTCCCACAGTATAGGATGTCTTTTTGTTCTACTGATGGTATTCTTTGCTGTATAGAAGCTTTTCAGCTTGATATAGTTCCATTTGCTCATCTTTGCTTTTGCTTCCCTTGCCCAGGGAGATATGTTCATGAAGAAGCTGCTCATGTTTATGTCCAAGAGATTTTTGCCTATATATTTTTCTAAGAGTTTTATGGTTTCATGACTTACATTCAGGTCTTTGATCCATTTTCAGTTTACTTTGGTGTATGGAGTTAGACAGTAATCCAGTTTCATTCTCTTACATGTAGCTGTCCAGTTTTGCCAACACCAGCTGTTTAAGAGGCTATCATTTCCCCATTGTATATCCATGGCTCCTTTACCATATATTAATTGACTATATATGATTGGGTTTATATCTAGGCTCTCTATTCTGTTCCACGGGTCTAGGGTCGGTTCTTGTGCCAGTACCAAATTGTCTTGATTACTGAGGTTTTGTAGTAGAGCTTGAAGTCAGGGAGCATAATTCCCTCTACTTCATTCTTCCTTCTCAGGATTGCTTTGGCTATTCGGGGTCTTTTGTGGTTCCGTATGAATTTTAGAACTATTTTCTCTAGTTCATTGAAGAATGCTGTTGGTATTTTGATAGGGATTGCATTGAAACTGTAGATTGCTTTAGGCAGGATGGCCGCTGTGACAATATTAATTCTTCCTAGCCAAGAGCATGGGAAGAATTTCCATTTATTAGTGTCCTCTTTAATTTCTCTTAAGAGTGTCTTGTAGTTTTCAAGTTATAGGTCTTTCACTTCCTTTGTTAGGTTTATACCTAGGTATTTTATTCTTTTTGATACGATTGTGCATGGAATTGTTTTCCTCATTTCTCTTTCTGCTAGTTCATCATTAGTGTATAGGAATGCAACAGATTTCTGTTTATTAATTTTGTATCCCACAACTTTGCTGAATTCAGATATTATATCTAGTAGTTTTGAAGTGGATTCTTTAGGGTTTTTTATGTACAATATCATGTTATCTGCAAACAGGGACAGTTTAACTTCTTCCTTGCCTATCTGGATGCCTTTTATTTCTTTGTGTTGTCTGATTGCCATGGCTAGGACCTCTAGAACTATGTTGAGAGTGGGCATCCTTGTCTTGTTCCCAATCTTAAAGGAAAAGCTTTCAGCTTCTCACTGTTAAGTATGATGTTGACTGTAGGTTTTTCATATATGCCCTTTATTATGTTGAGTTACTTGCCCTCTATACCTATTTTGTTGGAAGTTTTTATCATGAATGGATGTTGAATTTTGTCGAATGCTTTTTCAGCATCTATGGAGATGATCATGTGGTTTTTGTCTTTCTTTTTGTTGATTTAGTGGATGATGTTGATGGACTTTCATATGTTGTACCATCCTTGTATCCCTGAGATGAAACCCACTTGATCATGATGGATGATCTTTTTGATGTATTTTTGAATTCGGTTTGCTAATATTTTGTTGAGTATTTTTCATGTTCATCAGGGATATTGGTCTTTAATTTTCTTTTTTGTGGTGTCTTTGCCTGGTTTTGGTATTAGAGTGATGTTGGTCTTGAAGAATGAGTTTGGGAGTATTCCCTCCTCTTCTACTTTTTGGAAAACTTTAAGGAGGATGGGCATTAGGTCTTCACTAAATGTTTAATAAAATTCAGCAGTGAAACCATCTGGTCCAGGTGTTTTGTTCTTAGGTAGTTTTTTGATTACCAATTCAATTTCTTTGCTGGTAATTGGTGTATTCAGATTTTCTGCTTCTTTCTGGGTCAGCCTTGGAAGGTTGTATTTTTCTGGAAAATTGTCCATTTCTCCTAGGTTATTCAGTTTGTTACCATATAATTTTTCATAGTATTCTCTCATAATTCTTTGTATTTCTGAGGTGTCTGTGGTGACTTTTCCTTTCTCATTTCTGATTCTGTTTGTGTGTGTAGACTCTCTTTTTTTTTTGATAAGTCTGGCTAGGGGTTTATCTATTTTGTTTATTTTCTTGAAGAACCAGCTCCTGATTTCATTGATTCTTTCTGTTGTTTTATTCTTCTCGATTTTATTTATTTCTGCTTTAATCTTTACTATTTCCCTCCTTCTACTGACTTTGTGCCTCATTTGTTCTTCCTTATGTAGTGTCATTAATTGTGAGTTTAGACTGTTCATTTGGGATTGTTCTTCTTTGCTGAGGTAGGCCTGTATTGTGATATATTTCCCTCTTAGCATGGCCTTCACTGCGTCCCACAGATTTTGCGGTGTTGAATTATTGTTGTCATTTGTCTCTATATATTCCTTGATCTCTGTTTTTATTTGGTCATTGATCTATTGATAATTTAGGAGCAGGTTATTAAGCCTCCATGTGTTTGTGGGCTTTTTCATTTTCTTTGCATAATTTATTTCTACTTTCATACCTTTGTGATCTGAGAAGCTGGTTGTTATAATTTCAATCATTTTTAATTTACTGAGGTTCTTTTTGTGGCCTAGTATGTGATCTATTCTTGAAACTGTACCATGTGCACTTGAGAAGAATGTGCATGTTCTGTAGATGTCCGTTAGGTCCATCTCTTCTAGTATGTTGTTCAGTGCCTCTGTCTGATTACTTATTTTCTGTCTGGTTGATCTGTCCTTTGGAATGAGTGGTGTGTTGAAGTATCCCAAAATGAATGCACTGCAGTCTATTTTTCCCTTTAATTCTGTTAGTATTTGTTTCACATATGTAGGTGATCCTGTGTTGGGTGCATAGATATGTATAATAGTTATATCCTCTTGTTGGACTGACCCTTTTATCATTATGTAATGTCCTTCTTTTTCTCTTGTGAATTTCTTTGTTTTGAAGTCTATTTTGTCTAATACAAGTACTACAACTCCTACTTTTTTCTCCCTATTAGTTGCATGAAATATCTTTTTCCCTCTCTTTACTTTCAGTCTGTGTATGTCTTTGGGTTTGAAGTGAGTCTCTTGTAGGCAGCATATAGATGTGTCTTGTTTTTTTATCCATTCTGTGACTCTATGTCTTTTGATTGGTGCATTCAGACCATTTACATTTAGGGTGATTATCAATAGGTATGTACTTATTTCCATTGCAGGCTTTAGATTCATGGTTACCAAAATTTCAAGGTTAATTCCCTTACTAACAGTCTAATTTAACTCACTTTCTATGCTATTACAAACACAACCTAAAGATTCTTTTTATTTTCCTCCTTTTTCTTCCTCCTCCATTTTTTGTATGTTATGAATTGTATTCTGTATTCTTTGTCTATCCTTGGGTGACATCTATTTAGTCTCAAGAATACTTCCATCTATAGGAGTCCCTCCAAAATGCACTGTAGAGGTGGTTTTGGGGAGGTAAATTCTCTCAGCTTTTGCTTATCTGGAAATTGTTTAATCCTTCCTTCAAATTTAAATGATAACCTTGCCAGGCAGAGTATTCTTGGTTCAAGGCCCTTCTGCTTCATTGCGGTAAATATATCATGCCACACCCTTCTGGCCTGTAAGGTTTCTGTTGAGAAATCTGATGATAGTCTGATAGGTTTTCCTTTGTATGTGATCTTTTTTCTCTCTCTAGCTGCTTTTAAAAGTCTGTCTTTATCCTTGATCTTTGCCATTTTAATTATTATATGTCTTGATGTTGTCTTTCTTGGATCTCTTGTGTTGGGAGATATGTGCATCTCGATGGCTTGAGAGACTATCTCCTTCCCCAGATTGGGGAAGTTTTCAGCAATTACCTCCTCAATGACACTTTCTATCCCTTTTTCTCTCTTCTTCTTCTTCTGGTACCCCTCTAATGCGAATATTGTTCCGTTTGGATTGGTGACACAGTTCTGTCAATATTCTTTCATTTTTAGAGGTTCTTTTTTCTCTCTGTGCCTCAGCTTCTTTGTATTACTTTTAATTTCTATTCCATTTACCGTCTCTTCTACTACATCTAATCTGCTTTTAAATCCCTCCGTTGTATGTTTCATTTCAGATATGGAATTTCTTAATGATTGAATCTCCAACTTAAATTCGTTACTGAGTTCTTGAATACTTTTCTGTACCTCCATAAGCATGTTTATAATTTTTATTTTGAACTCTCTTTCAGGAAGATTGGTGAGTTCAGTTTCATTTGGCCCTTTTTCTGGGGTTTTGTTCTGAACCATGTTCTTTTGAAGTTTCATATTTCTGTGTGGTGCCCACTAGTGTGCAGAAGCTCCAGTCTCTGGAGCTGCTCAGCCCCTAGAGTGAGGTTGGGTGTCATATGGGAGCAGAGCTGGTGCCTTGGGGGGAGGAAAGATCTGTTTCCTGATTCCCGTCTGCAGTGCCTGTCTGCAGTGTCAGAGCCAGTGGGCCAAGCACACAGGTGTAAGCCTCTGTGCTTTGTGTCTCTAGCTGTTGTAGGTGGGGACTCCCTCTGGCGGCCTGATGCCTGCACAGTGACTGCCAGTTTGCAAACGCATGCCGGCAGGCTAGGAGGAAGGTGCAGCAGGCTGTGTGTCACAGTGGGGGGCCTCAGAGCTGAGTAGGCAGCCAGGGGGATGGAGCACCTGAAGCTCCTCAAAGTTCCCAACCAGCTGGGCAGAGTGCGCCCAGACACCCTCGTCCAGCTCTCCTGTGCAGCAAGCTCCATGCAAACCCCGCCCCTTCAGCAGCCCTCCCTCTCGCTGCTAGGAAGTGTCATAGAGCCGCCGGCTGTGGATCTCCCCATCCACAAACGGCCGGAATGTCAGTCTCTCAAGCACTCTGCCTGTCAGGGCTCCCCAACGTCCAGAGCACCACACAATATAGTCTTCCGCTCACTAAGCAGATCTCCAGGGCTAGGCGGTCAGCAGTCCCAGGCTTCCACCCCCTCCCCGCTCCGTTTCTCTTCCTCCCGCAGGTGAGCTGGGGTGGGGGAAGGGCTTGGGTCCTGCTGGATTAAGGCTTTCATACGTTACCCTGTTTCGTGAGGTCTGCTCTGTTCGTGAGGTCTGTATGCAGTCTGGTTCAGACTTCTTTCTTGTTGCTGTTTTAGGGTTAGTTGTATTAATTAACTATATTTTTATACTATTTTTGGTTTGGGGAGGCGTTCTCTGTCTCACCTCTCACACCGCAATCTTGAATCCCCTGGAGGACTCTGCTGTTCTCTTTCTTACATCACATTGATTCTTTCCTCCACTTCCAGTGGCCTGTGCTATTCATTCCCTCTATTGTATTTTTCATTTCAGTTATCATATTCTTCAACTCTGAGTTGCTCTTTTTCATATTTTCTATCTCTTTGTTGAAGTTCTCACTGAGATAATCAATTCTTTTCCACAGTTCACTGAGCATCTTTATGATTGTTACTTTGAATTCTTTATCAAAACTATTGCTGCTTTTTGCTTCATTTAGCCCTTTTTCTAGTGTTTTATCTTGTTCTTTTGTTTGGCACAGATTTTTCTGCCTCCTCATTTGTCTGGGTTTCTGTTTTCCTTGTACTAGATTGATCAGCTATGCCTCCGGGACTAGAAAGTAATGGCTTTATGAAGGTGACCTGTGGTGCCCAGAAGCTCAAGATTCTGTGCTCACCAATGTCTGGTTCTCTTTTGCAGCTGAGCCACAGTTGCTGTTGGTGAGCATGGGCAGGGCCACCTTTCTGCCTGTCTGGTAGCAGTGGCTGATTCCCACAGCTTGCCTCTGTGTGACCTTTGTGTGATGTGATGTGCTTTTGCTGGGATTCACTGTGGGTGGGGCCATCCTCTCCTGCTGGTCATTAATGGACACTGCTGCTGGGCCAAGAGTGCTGCACTGGTCAGATACACAAGGTAGGTACTGGGGTTAAGCCAAGGGTGCAGATGGAAAGTTTAGCACTGGCTCCCATAAGCATCTGGCCAGTAGAGCTGACGGCGGGCAAGGACAGCCCAGAAAGTATTGTCCACACTCTGCCTGCCAGTCAGCAATGTTGGACCACGGCTGGGCTGAGTGTGGCAGGATGGGCAGGTACACAGGGAAGAGCATCTGCAGGGATGAGTCACCAGTGAGGGGGACGGAGAGTTTCAGAGCTGGCTCCTGCAAGCTCCTGAGCAGTTGGGCTGAGATAGAGCTTGGAAAGCCAGGAAAGTATCATCAGCCCTCCACCTGCCAGTCAGCAACATCAGACTGCTGCTGGGCCAAGCAGGCTCGGCAGATAGTACAGAAGTACACAGAAGTGCCTCGTGGCTGAGCCACCAGCAAGGGGGATGGAGCATTTGGGGACGGCTGCCTTGAGGATCTGATAGTTGGGCGGAGGGAGGGCTCTCATCCACCTGCCTTTTCTCCTGTGGAGAAAGCTCCATCCAACCCCTGCCCCTCTGGCACACTTTCTCATACTGGTAAATCTTTCAAACAGCTGCCTGTGTGTTAGGTTTCAGTGGGACCAATGGAGCATGCCTATCCTCCACAAGCAACAGGAGTCCCCAGAATGCTCCAATTCTCCTTGTTGTCCAGCCCCATTAATCACCAAAACCCAGTGCAATGTAGACTCATGTTCCCAGAGCAGATCTCCAGGCCAGGTATGCAGAGTTCCTGATTGTTTATCCCCTCCCCACTCCATTCCTCTTCCTCCCACTTGTGGACTGGGATGGTGGAAGTCAAGATAAATCATGGCTCAGCCCCTTTATCCTTCTCAATGTGGTCCTTTTTTCTTTACTAGGTATAGGTGGCCTGTTCTGCAGTCTTAAGGTAACTTTCAGGGTTAGTTGTATTCAGTATAGTTGCTTCCTTGGCATGTGTATGGGAGGAGGTTTTACTTTGCTGTCTTACTCCACCATCTTTTCACCACCCCTTCCCTCTGCACATTTTTTAACCTGACTGTTTTTTTCTTCTTGTTGCTGTTATTGAGTTGTATGAGTTCTTTATATGTTTTGGATATTAACTTCTTTATCAGATATATGTTTGGCAAATATTTTCTCCCTTTTCATGGGTTACCTTTGCATTTTGTTATTTCTTTTGATGTTCAAGATTTTTAGTTTGATGCAATCCCACTTGTTGAATTTGCTTTTGTTTCTTGTGCTTTTGGGGTTATATCCAAAAAAAATCATTGCCAAGACCAATGTCAAGGAGCACTTTCCATATGTTTTCTTCCATGAGTTTTACAGTTTCAGGTCTTATGTTTAAGTCTTTAATCCATTCTGAGTTAATTTTTGTGAGTTGTGTAAGATAGCATCTGATTTCATTTTCTGCACTTAATTTCATTTAAAAAGAACAGCAGAAGTATTGCTCATCTATCACATACATGGGAACTACTGAAGAGAGAAACCAAGATATGCAGGAATAGTTTGCTGATTGATTGTTTCCTGCTGATTACTGCAAATGTTTCTCCATCCTATAGCAAGATTGAGGCTCACCAGAAACATTTGTTCTAAACTTGACTGCTACGACATGTATCCAAGAAAAAGACACATTTCAAAAATATTCCTCAACAAATCCATCGCTGAAATAAACATAGCTTACCTTCTATTCTTGCTATATCAGAGAGGATATAAATAGGTTTTCTTTAGTGGGAAATTTTTGCATATGTATTAAACAATTGAGTCCCCATCTAAATATAATGTTTTCCTATTATTATACTCCAGGCTTTACTTGACATTATGCCTGGTTTGTAACAGCTGTTGAGAGGAAGACATTACCAACTTCTCCAAAGCCAAAAGCCAAGGTATGCATCTTCAACACTGAGAACTAATAATTCCATACAGCAAATCAACCCATTCAGTTACTACAGGTACATTTTGCAAACTGCTTTATCTCAAATAATTCAACTTAGAAATTTGCTGTTAAAATATAAGTATCTGATGGGAACTTTGTTGAAATGTCTATTTGGCTGAAGTAGTCATTTGGAAACATTTTCCAGATTATAATTAGCATGGCCTTGCTCTGTGATGTCAAATTAAAAGTCCCAGGTAACTACCTGTCCATGATTGGAGTGAATTCTGTTTTCCTTCCTAAAGAAAATCATGTCCCTGCCTTTGGGCTTCTTCTCATCCCATCTCCTCATGTAAGGTTTTCTCCTATCAGGGTTCTTGAATTTCATGAGAAGATGTCAACATTATCCAAAGAGCAGCAGAACACTAAGGTCATGATGATAAATATGAGAGAATATTTCCTGTCAAGTGTTGTCAGAAAGTATAACCTCAAATCCACTGACACTCAGGACTTACCAAATTGTGGAAAATAATATTTCTGGAAAATTGCCTAAAGAACAAGTTCATCCACTCCTCTAACATTCAAAACAATTTATACTCAGAATGAACCATACTACTACAGAGCTATATATATTGGGTGGCTTCTTCTCTGCACTCTCTTCCCCCAACGAAAAGTTAAAAACTGCTTTTATTGAATCAGACCAGTATTACACCAACCCACACATACTGAAGTATGTTATTATTGCTGAGAACATTATTCATGACAAACCCTATGTCATCTTAAGAATGACCAGCAGGTAAAAATTACTCTCAACAATTAATAATAGATGCTTCCTTTGAATGGTTGTGTAATGTTACAGATGCATGAACTGTGTGTCTTGATTGCTTTCCTCTTTTATTGATTGCCAGAAAGTTCAGAGGAAAATACTGAGACCATTCCCCTAGAATCTTAATGCACACTCAGCATTTTAATTTTACTCCTAGCTTCACCTTATGTTTATACCTTTATTTTTAGTTTTGTTGTGCTTTCCTTGATTAGTTACTTTCATCTGTTATATTTTGTCAGTCTTTTTTTTGAGGATAAAGATGATACTATTAAAAATAATTTAATTCACTCAACTTAGCTTACATGCTATTTTCTTAGGCACCATGATACCTTTTCTATGACATCCTTTAATCCAAACACTTTAAATAGGATGTAAACACTTATTTAAGTCCAGGCAAACATTCATCAATAGCAAGAATGGATGAAAAATTCACCAAGGATTTTTAAGATCATAAAGGATGCTACCCTGGTGATGTTTAGAACCTTATTATTATTATCATTTCTCTCCAAAAGAACAAAAGCTGGTAAGAGCCATTATTTTCCCAGTATATTAATACATTTCTATTTAAATTATGCATTTATTAAAATAAACTAATATCAAACCTTATTCCATAATGACTTAGGAGAAGTTTAGTGACAAATTCAAGCTTAGATAAAATGTTCTCAGGATTATATTTAGGAGTAAGATAAGGAGAAAATTTCTGAGTTATTTCCTTGATATTAACTGGGCTTTAAAGAGAATCATGCTTCTCTTCATCAATAGCAAACATATGTCGAGTATTTATAACACTCAAGTCTCTGTTCCCATCAAACCACACTCAAAAGTCTCATAGCATTTCCCATCTCCTATCGCAGAAAAGGTGCAATTTTGTTAGCTTTCAGCTCTACCTTTATTTTTACTACAAATGTAAATGGGAATGCGCTCTTGAATTTCTTTATATCTAATATATTTTAGCTAACATTGTAAATTTGGGATTAGTCAAATTCACAAGGTTAACAGACATTCTTTGCAAATTTACATGTTAAACTGAAACAGAATCAGTTTAACCTCAAGATTATCATTAATTTATTGCCTGTTCTTCCTTAAAATAAGACAATGACTTTGGAACTTCCCCCTCTCCTATGTATGGTGACATCTGTCTGGATCATCACTGGGGATGCCTCCCTTTGGGCCACCGCAGCTCTTCATCTCCATGCAGTAGTGCGGCCAGTAGAAACGCAACACGCAGCAAGAGCACCATGTGTCACAGGGCCGAGGCTGGCGTGGAATCCTCACCTCATTGGTCATGGCTATCTACTCTAGGAGTGACCGGAGGTCATTCTCAACAAACTCATGATGCCAGGAATCAAAAGACTCCTCAGCAAGACTCTACAGACCAGAAAATGCCCCTAGGGGCCATTCCTAAGGAAAGGCCTCAGAATGAGCCAATGAAGGGAGCCCCCGGGGAAAGGACTGTTAGGAACCATAGAGCAATCATAAAAATCCAGCTTGTGTAGTCCCCTTATTTAAAGAGAAAATAAAACCCTACACATTTCCCACAGGCCGGTGGGTTATTATCCCTGGATTGGGAAATAAAAGAACGTTCAGGTGAATTCATGGTACAACCCCCAGGCCAACTTGGCCCCCAGAAGAAATAAGAGATGACCATCATGAGTATGGGTTAAGAGAGTAGATGGGAGCCTTGTTTTGAGAGGCCAAATATCCAGGTGGAGACTCGTTATGAACCCCGACTACAGGGATTACGGTAGGCAGTGTTATAGCCAAGATCAACAGAATGAGTGCTGCGCATTCTACTGTAAATGGTTTCAGGGAACTATAGAAAAAACATGCCCCCACAGTGAGTCTAGGTGAGAGACCAATTTTATGATGACCTTTCCTAGAATAAACAAGTTTTAAGACACATTTAGAAGACATTGTGTTGCCTTATAGAAATTTAACCTGAGATGAGAATCTAAAAGTAAAAGAGCAACAGAAAAATCTTGAGGAAAAGACCATGATGACCTTTCATGGTTGGAAAAGCGGGGGAACATTCCAAGAAGTAGATTATGCCATAAAATACCTAATGACACATGCTTTATGATGATTTTATGATGACTTTGTGTAACCAATCCCCATATAATGCTTGAACTTTCTGTCAATAAATGGCCAGCTTAGCAACTCTGCTAGTGTCTGTGTTCTCACTCACTCGCTGATGCCGTTCATCCTTCGGGGACCCCTGGACCCGCTGGAGCAGAGCTCCGGCACTTTGTGGGCACATTCTTCCTCTTCAACTCCTCTAAAATGTTCAGCCTATAAAGTATCATTGGTCCCTCTCCACCAAAACAGGTCCTTCTTTCTGCTGAAACTCAAAAAATAATGCGTACCAAAGCTTGCTAGACTGCAAGGTTCCACTTCGGCGCCCAGATACTATAGATAACAGGTACCAAAGTGCCCCGTCAAACCGAAAAAATGTTGACTTTCAAAGTAGGCGGCAGAGACACAATCTGATGACTGACCCTCGATAAAGATTTAAAAGGACCAGGCAAGTTAGAGATTAGAGAGAGAGAACTTTTGAAGAGATTTCTTTGGAGGGAACTATTCCCTTACTGAAATTCTCAAGCCCCACTTTATTCTCCCATCACCAAGACACAGGGGTAAAATAAGCTCCCTTCTTCATCTTAAGCCAAGACAGAGGCTTCACTTTATTATTAGCCAAAAACTGAAAAAAATCCAGGTGCCCATCAATAGAAGAATGGGAAAATGTGTTATAGTCATAAAAGAGGAACACTACTTATTAATAAGAAGGAACTGCTGATACATACAACATAAGTGAGTCTCAGAAAAATTATGGCCAATGAGAGAATTCATAAGTGAAAGAATATATACTGGATGATTTCCTTTATCTCAGGTTTTAGAACACCAAATCTGATCTATAATGGCAAAACAAAACAAAAAAGTGGCTGCTTCTGGTGGGTGAGGTGTGCAGAGATTAACGCTGAAGAGGTATGAACTTTCCAGGATAACGTCTATACTGTGATAGGACCTTGGATTACACAGGAATATGCACTTCTCAAAACTCAATGAAAGTACACTTGATGTGCACATTTTGTATGTAAATTTTACATCTAAAAAATATAAACATATATTGAATTCTAGTTACCGATATGCATGCTAAGGTGTAAGAAGGGAAGTATACAGATGTGTGCAATTTATTTTGAAATGTATCAGAAATAAGATGGATAGGTGGAGGGATGAAGAGATGAATAAATGGATATATATGTAATAAAATAAGCAAAGTAATGGTAGGTGGTAGGTATATGGAGATTCACTGGAAATTGTCTCAACTTCACTGCACATTTGAAAATTGGCATGATAAGCCGGTGATGAAAAATAAAATAGTGGCTTTGACAAGACTCCCTGTAGGACATGAGATCAGCCTCCTGCAATTAGACAAACCCAATAGACTGGTGCCTGTCTCTGGTCTGAAAAATCAGAAGGCAAGAAAGACAGGCTGGTCAGATGCCCTGGTGGGAGAGAAAAGGTTGTTGCTATGTTTGGTTTGTTCTCCACTCTGCCCACCCAGGTTGTAAGGACAAAGCATGTGTGAGTAAAGGTTTCCTGTGGCCATATGTGGGTTCCACGGGAAAGACACCAGCCTGGCATCACTGTGCCTCCTGCCCAAAAGGACCTATTGAAGGCCAAAGGTAAAGACACAGAGCACATCATCCATGACTGGAGGCTTAGAGTCACCAGGCCCCAGCAAGAGAGCCTCTGAAAAGCCTACACAAGTATTCATGAGAGAAACATCTGCCTGCGAGGCCCACAGAACATCATCATCTATCCTAGGGCTGGTCAAAGAAGAACACCTACCACCACCTTTTCCCTGATTTCTGATGCACTGTAACCCTACAACAGTCAGTAACAGCAGCTTGTTCATGGGAGGTGATGAGTAAGCAATAAGGCATCCCCCACTTTTTTATAATGAAGGCATATAACCAGCCTTACCTGCCATATCTGATGGAGTTGGCATGGCAGTGGAGAGAGAATGGAGATAAGGCTTACCTTAGCAAAAAGCCAGAAGTATTATGTTATAGGTTGAACTGGACAGTCTAACTTCTTAATGCTATTTTTCAACTTGGAGAGACTGTAGAACTATGAGTTATCCAGGAGCACCAGAAAAGCTATAAATCATGGAGACAGAGAAAAAAACTCACACTAAACTCACAGTGCGCTGTGAGTGTCGGCTGTTCACGGCTCTCAGCAGCCTCCTTCTCCGGAGAATTGCCTGCAGCAAAACAGCAGCCACCTCTGCCCGCTACAACCCCATCCACCGCCACCCTCCCCTAGAGAGTGGCCAGTATAGACCCAGGGGGACCCAACGTATGCTGTCAAGGAGGACTTAACTCCACGGGGCACGCTAGGCACTAGAGAGCCCCGCGGAACGAGGCTGCAGCTGAATTTCAGTCAGGACATTCCCACTTAGTTTTCTTCCCTGTCCTGTTTTGCTTCCTTTGTTCGCCTTCTCCTAAATAAGCCCCCAGCACAAGAATCCACAGCCCAGACTCTGCGTCTAGAGACCCCTAGCTAAGACAGGTGGGGAACAAAAAATAAAGTTGCAGTTGTATTCTCTCAAACCCATGCTAGAACAAACAGCATGATGTCAACGCAGAGACAAACTCATCTGCTGGCTGACCTTGTACAGAGTCAATGCTGTTTATAGTGCTTCTCCGGCTCTCCCAGACCGTCAGATACCTGAGCACCAGGGTCCAGGAGAGAACCCTTTCTTCACTGTCCCTATTTGCCCTTAGACTGTTTCACATTTAAAACCAAATTCAATTTTTCATTTTTCTCTTTATAGAAAGTTCAACTATAAATTTTTAACATGCACATCTTTTTAGGGGGAAAAATCCCTCTATCCTTCATATACAACAATATTCAGTAAATACTTCCCTGAGGGTTCTATATGGGTCCCAGACCTCTTTGATGCAATGATATGATCTCCAGCTGGTGGACAAACTCTGGTTAAGGCAGACACTGTAGTGGAGCCAGGATGGACAGATGGGTCAAGTGCTGTTTCCGAAACATTTCTCAGATGGGCATGGAAAAAAGTCATTCATTCCATTAAATAATAACAAAAAGCCATATTGAGAATGCAGCCACTTGAAAATCAGGTCTTTTGAAACGTGTGACACTTGATGAGTACAGAGACCACCAAAGCAGAGGGCCAGGTCCGTGGAAGTTCGGAGACTGAGCCAAAGTACGGTTTAGTTATAGTTAGCTTGGATTTTTTTTTTTCACTATTCTTTCAATGGTTGAGGTCAGAAGCCAAATGTTACAAAAGCAGTTATGGAGTAAACATCGGATCCTCTCACTCAGGAATCTATGTCCCCTGCAATGGGGTGGAAATTCTGGAAAGCACAGACACATCTTTCTGGGGATAAATTTGCCTTGGAAATTGTCAAGTTGGATTTAATACATAAAGGAAACAAAAGTTTGGGAGGAAATACAAGGTATTGCTGGGAGGTGGGATGCAGAAGCAGAGAGAGACCACAGAGGAATAGTTACCCAGGGCCGGGGCAATGTAAACAACTGAGAAATAAATACCCCGCAATCAAAGAGAGGAAATGCACTCAGGATCCCTCTCTGTCCTCACTGCAAACCTTGAATGTGGCACACATCATCAAAAGACTAGAGAAAATCCTCAATTCAACCCAGCAATGCCACATATTTATAGTAACTTGTAAGATAATCTTAAATATACTCTCAGCTAGGATTCAAGGATCAAGTTTCTGTATATGGTTCTGCCATCGTTCAAATACATGCCAGAGTTTCCAGGCCCCGATTTCCACAAGTATCTGAAGGGAAATTTTATCCTTCAATGTACCCATGCTGTTTGGGGAGGTTTTTTCTAAAGGATGGTCCTTGGAACTTTGGGATCTGAATCCACTGGTGAGCCATTAAAAATGCACCTTCCAGGCTCAACCAGGACCTAATGCATCAGAGTTCTTAGCCTGGGTGTGGGATCAGCATTCACAATAGGAACCCCAGGGGCATCTGAGACATACTAAGTTTATGAACACGTGAGATAACAAGAACTAGAGACTAAGTCTTCCCCTCCATTTAACCCCAAAGTCAAGGGGCAAGTAGGACTCTAATCCCCCTGGCCTATCCCCTGTCTCCAGAGCCCACAGATGCTGTCTTATAAGATATGCAGTACTTCTGGAGAAGCCCACCTAGAGTTCAACAGATTACTAACCTCCTAAATACCATATGACTTCACTTATATGGGGAATCTAAAAACAAAACAAAACAAGCAAAATAGCAGTAGACTCATTAACACTGAGAAGCAACTAGTGGCTACCATGGTGGAGGGGTTGGGGTTGGGGGGTGAAATAGGTGAAAGGGATAAAGAGGCACAAACTCTCAATCATAATATAAATTAGTCACAGGGATGAAAATATAGCATAGAGAATACAGTCAAAAGTTCTGTAATATCTTTCTATATTGACAGGTAGTAGCTACACTAGTTGGGTTGAACAGTTAATAATGTATTTAACTGTCAAATCACTATGCTGTATACTTGAAACCAATATAATATTGTACTATACTTCAATAAGAAATATTAAAAAAATAAGAAATGCTAAACTCAATAATAAATCTCATGTTGGAGGCAGCTAAAGTTTATATTTTCTAAGAAAGAAAGTTTCTTTTCAGGATATTATTTAAAACCTTATATCTAGAATTTCACTTAGATATATTATTTCATACTACCCGACTTCTGGAAACTGTTTCATGGCTCGTCCATTGTTTTCTGAGTCAAAGCCTGGATAAACTAAGTCCTGACTGCACAACTCTATGGTGAGAATTTATGAAGCACCTACCATGTGCCAGAAATGGCTCTAAGTACTGTGAATACAAAGATGAGGAGAAACAGCTCACTCTGTCTGAGACTCACCGTCTAACAGGAAGAAAGGCAGGTAAACTGACAATTGCAGCGCAGTGTGATCACCACTGACATATGGCTAAGGAATACCAGAAAACGGTATCCACACCAACCCAGAAGTTTCAGGGAAGGTTTCTTGGAAAAGGATTTGTCCGTGAATAATGAAGCACAAAAGAGAATTTACCTCTTAGATGTAAGAGGGCAGGTGGTCAGAGGATTTACCGACATAGTCATCCCATATGAAGAAGACATTCATGCAAACCAGATGTGAGGAGTGACCCACAGTTCTCCGAGGTAGCATACCAGAAAGGCTCAGAAATCTCTGGTGTTCCAAGTACTCTACTGCATAACTGATCACTTCAAAACACAGTGGCTCAGAACAACAGTAATCAGTAGTGCTCCCATGGAGTCTGTGGGCCAGGGAAGCTTTGTCTTTGCGCCATGACGTCTGTCTGGGTTCTCAGTATGCAGACTTAAGGCTGGGGCTGGAGTCATGCGAAGGCTCAGTTGTATATCTGTAATATATATATTTATTTACATAATATATATGTATATTGGTAATATTTATACTTGTAACATATACATATACTTGTACAGCCATATTGGTAAATATAATATGCCACATCTAGATTACTAATATACAGAGAATTTTGGAATTTGCAGCTTGAGGGTGCCATTCAACATAAAAAAAAATGATAGAACAAAAAATATTAGCAAGCAAATTTAGGTGGTCATAATTTATATATTAGGCCCACGGCTAAGTCAACTTTCTATCTTGCCACTGTATCTTCAAACACACATGCTATATCTACATATACAAATACTGTCCCACCATACAGTATCTTTCAGAGATTGGAGTTTTGAAAAACTGAAGAAAATCTGCCCAGCTTGTTCTAAAACTTTGCAATGAAATAAAGCAATGATAATCCAGGGTCCAATTCCATAGTTCCATGACCAGGAACATGTTGTCATCTCAAGGTCTAGATGCTCAGCCTTCCGGTCCCCTGACTGATGAACATGTTGACAAATTGCGCCCTTATGCACTCAATGAGTCATTAATTGAACTGATCTGAACTTTATCATGGAAAGTTCTTGGAGAGTTTTGCAAGAGGAGGCCAACAGCACCATCACACGAGGGGCCACGGTTCACATAGCTCGTGTGCTCTGCATGGTAGGCTATTCATATGTGGCCAGCCTGGATGCTTTCACACCCAAACAGACACTTGTAAGAAAAGAGTATATAATAGCCTTGGCTGTCTTGACACTGTTCCCCTCCATGCTTCTTGAAGGTTTAAATGTAAAGCTTGCCTGACAGCCTTTCATCTGCCATGTTGTTCTTACATGCACACGTGCTTAATACCTGACTCAGGAGGGAGACAGGACAGGCCCCACTGAGAGGATGAAGAGGTCTCAGGGCTTATCCTATAAAATTTCCAGGTTCCTACTGCCCCTGAGTCACCACTGATGTGACCTGTGAGGTGTGACCAGCACTGGGCGGTCACAGACTGTGCATGAAACTTCAGCTCTCATCCTAAAGTGTATGCTAGAGGATTTAAAGCCAGATATTTCTAATCTAAAGAGCATGAAAGCATCATATTGATCCACCAGAAAGTGTTAAGAAACACTAGATGGCCCAGAGCTGTTCACAGCCAGTTAGGGATTAGGAAGGGGAAAAATTTCTCCAAAGTCTGATCTCTTTAAATCTTTGAAATTTTCCAAGGTAACTGAGACAATAACCCTTGCTCTCAATAGTTACAATAGTTAAAATAAAAAAAGACTGTCATTTAGACATAAAGCCAATGTTTTTTGGTAGTTCTGTGGTTGGTTTTTTTTTTTTAAGAATAACTGCTTGAAGCATTAGCACATTAGAAACAGGACCCCAAAGTGACAGATCTAGGCACAAAGATTTCTAAGGAAATTGTGGCTTTTATTGAGTCAAATGCCAAAAATATCTATTGTTCTTAGTTTCAGCAAATATTTTCAGCTTAACCTTTAAAAAGATTGTGAATAAACACATATAGATTTGCCCAAGGAAATTGTCATAATATGTCATTTATAAAATTCTTTGACCTTTACATATATGGATTTGAAGCTGGCTCTGGAAGTCATCTTGCTGATGGTTAAAATGATTGTTATATGATAGAATGAACACTCTTCACATGTTAAGAGTTTTCCAGCCTGTGGGCTGAACAGGTATGTACAGACCCACTGCCAAAACCCAGTCCCCTCAGTGAGATTCAGGAAGGAAAACAGTCTGCATCAAGCCTCAGCTTAGATGGATCAGGTAAATGCTCAAATATTTAAGGGTCCATTCTTGCTGTTCTCCAGGATGCTATCTGGCTATAGGACAAGGCTGGGCTGCATGACCTTGTGGTAGTAGGAGTGGAGGAAGCTGAAGTCCTCAGATTTGCAGTGTTCTCCGAAGACTCTGTGCTGGTGAGAGCTGGCCTCTGCCTTTCCCTGCTCCATGCCACCGAGCCACTGCGAGACTCTTTGGATAGGGCGGGGCTAGCATTCATGCATCCACCCCTGGATGGAGTCCATGGTAATGAGCACTCACTTCTGATCCTGCAGCCTCCTCCCCAAAGACCCTTAGACCTCTTGGTTCTTTGCATCTCTTTCCAGGGCATTCAGGAATGTTCTGGGTCCTCTGCTTTCTAGTATAGATCATGGGGAACCAGGAGCTCTGTCCAGACTCATCCATGTCCTGCCTTCTGCTAGCACCGCTGTATCGCTGCTTCCCAATCTCACTGCAAGGGACACTGAGCTGAAGGCTTACTTCTCACTGAAGCCGAGAACTTCCCCCTGGCTTTTCCCAGGAAAGGGCCCCCTTGATCTATGTCCTCAGAGGTTCACTCCTTCTCTGGATGTTTCTAAAGCTACTCTTTCATGCTAAAATCCAGCCTTAAAAGGTTGGGCCCAGGAATACAGAGAGAGTGCTTGCCTTTCATTCTCACTTAGCCACTATTTCTCTCCTATAATCCACATGAATGATCAAGTCCATCAGGCCAGGATTTTGTCATATTATAAAATTCCTTTCTCAATAACATACATCTTTAAAAACTATTATTCTGCTATATAGGTCTTAAAAGAAATATCAGCATTGAAACTCAAAGTTGATGGTTTTACCTTGAAGCCTTTAAAAATCTGAGGAAGGTGTCTCAGCACCTGTACTATTTCTTTAAAGCCTCTGAGGTAGCTCCAACATACAGCCAGGGCTGAGACTGAGCTCAGACCCTCCATCCCTGAGATAGAAGCCTCCTGTGTCTAGAGGTAGAGAGCTTCATGGAAACCGTGCTAAGAGGATGATTAGACATGCAATATTTACACAACAGAATCTCTGTTAAGTTCTACATTGGTGTAGAAAGATATTTGGAATTATATTCACCTAATATTAATTATAACTCTATAAGGATAATGAGACTCAGAATGGATATTTTTGCTCTTGTCATCTTTCTTTTCAATATTGTATGTTCTTTTCCTAATTAATATATATCATTTTTAAAAGACAAATAGCACCTTAAGAAAATAAAGACAAAATATGAAGAAAAGCACATTTGTGAAGGTAACCAGAATAGTGATTAATGTAAAGTTGAAAGCAATCAACAAGAGAATAATTAAATCAATCATGATATAGCCACTCAGTGGAACATAATGCATCTATTAAAAATTGTCATTATGAAGTTCTATGTAGCAGCATGGAAGATGTTTACATTACAATGTTCAGTAAAGAGTATAAATAGAAATTATGGGTAAAATATTCTTATAGAAGAATAAAAATATAAATATGCCTCATTGTATATAAGTTAATAACATTAATATATTGTTAATTATTTTATACTTAATGTATTAATTATTACTTCCCTTCCCCCTTAGCTTTAATTAAATAGTGATTTCTAAAAGATTTCAAAGTCATAAAACCCTACAGGTGCAAAATTGAGTGCCCCATGAGGTAAGAATGAATTATTTGGGAACATTAGCATCTCAGCAGAACAGCTCAAATCACGTGATGGCTGAAGTCACCTCTTTGACAAAAAAAGATGTAATTAAATTGATTCATTCCAAGAAGCTACAGGGAATGTTGGAGCTACTTTGCAGGAAGCCGATAGAGCCGCACCATCTTTTGTATTCTGGGTGAAAATCTCCAGGACAGCAGTGTAGAAAAGCCTTGGCTTCTTTGTGGAATTGCAATCATCCAGAACGTAAGTCCACTGAAATAAATAAATCCATTGGTTACATCAATAATATGAAATGGAATGCCAAGCAAGAGAAACCCATTATGCAGAATTCCCAGATGTCTTAGGTAGAGGAAATACAAAAGAGGATTATCCCTTGGATTTAGTTGGTGCTAGCTAGCCTTCACCAGCTGGGCCTAGAAGGAAGGCTAAGCCCTAGCTGTGAGGCTCATCCTCTGCACAGGATGAAGTGAACAGCAAGGACTGTAACCTGAAGCCAAAAGAGAAGAAAACTTCGACAAATGAGTAAAAAGCAAATCAAAAGATCTGAGAGATGAATGAGTCACTGCAGTGTGTAGCTACAGGAGGTGGATAAGTAGCAGGTGACATCTAGGTTTGATTAGGGTTGCAGGTAAATTGGATATAAAATTAAAAGAAAAACAACTTGATCATCTGCTTCTGTAATCTTGGTTTACAGCTATTAAATAAAGCTTATGCCATATTAATTTAGAGGTACTACATCAAGCTTCTATTTCCATCAACTCTTGTGTTAATATGGGAGGTCCCCATAACATGGATCTTACTTGAATTTCTTTACCTTACAGATAAGGTGGCCACTTACAGATGTTGTGGACGCTGATACCCATGACACCCCTAACAAGCCCCTCTTTCCTCACCAGGAATCTAGTAACATCCCTGTACAAGAGACCTGGCGGTCACAATGGCTAGAGCCTTGTCATCATCCTAGCACCCTAGCCCACCAGGTAAACGGTATGAAGGAAATGATGGCTTAGTGTTTATTCGCTGTAAATCATTCAACAAACTGGAATTCTGAAGGTTGGAAAAAGATGGCGGCATGAGAAGTGAGGTAGAAACCTCCTCCTAAAACCATAAAACATAAAAATACAGAAAATACAACTAATCCTGAAAGAGCAACCCAAAGACTGCAGAACAGACTGCCTACATCTGGGGAAAAGAGGACACCTCACAGAAAAGGGTAAAGTAGCAAAGCCATAATCTGGCAGGACCTAAGCCCTCCCCCAACCCTGTGTCTTAGGCAGGAGGAGGAGAAACAGAGCAGGGAAAGAGTAGAAGCCCAGAACTGCTGAACACCCAGCCATGTAGATGTGCTCTGGGGGCATGAACCCACATTACATGATGCTCTGGAGATTACTGGGGTTGGAAAGCAAAGACGGGCAGAATACTGGGAAAGACTGAGATTCCACCACTTGTGGGAAACAGGTACACACAAATGGCCCTCTGGGACAAAAGAAAGGTGGGCACTGAAAAAGACTCCCAGCAGCAAGAGTGGTGCTAAAGGGGCAAAGATTTCACAGCGCTCACTGCTCAGGAGCAAGGGCATGTGGACAAAATCATTCTGGCACACTCAGCCCAGGTTGGGAATTCTCAGGAGCTTGAGACACTCCAACCCCCTGGCTGGCAATGCACCCTAAGGCCCCCCACTGTGATACACAGCCCGCCACTTCTTCCTCCCCGAAGGCACCAGTCGGCCAATCTGCTGCCCCCGCAATCACACCAGGCCAGCCGGAGGGTGGCCCCACCTATGGCAGCTACAAGGGCATAGCATAGAGGCTCCTCCCTGCACACTCAGTCCACTGGACCCGGCAGTGGAGGCAGGCACTACCGCCAGGAAGGCAGAAAAGAGCTCTTTCCTCCCGGCAGGTACTGGTTCCATTTGACCATGACCCCCGCCATTCCTACAGGTGCTTGGCAGCTCCAGAGAGTAGAGCTTCTGGGCACTAGAGGGTGCACCTACACAAAGTTATTTTCCATATGAATCGCTAAAAAATGAAATAGCAAAAGAATTTTGTCCAAACAAAACTACAGGAAAAGAGGCCAGAAAGAGGACTAAGTGAAACTGAAATCACTAATCTCCCTGATAAAGATTTCAAAATATAAGTCATAAACATGTTCACAGAGATACAGAAAAATAGTCAAGATTTTAGGGATGACTTCAAGAGAGAGAAAGAAATGTTGAAAAATACAGTATATGAAATGAAACATACAGTGGAGGGATTTAAAAGTAGATAAGGTGAGGTAGAGGAGATGGTAAATTAAATAGAAATTAGAGAACAGGAACACAAAGAAGCTGAGGCACAGAGAGAAAAAAGGATCTCTAGAAATGAAAGAAAAATAAAAGTACTGTGTGACCAATCCAAGTGGAAAAATATTCCCATTATAGGGGTACCAGAAGATGAAGAGAGAGAAAAAGGGATAGAAAGTCTCTTTGAGGAAATAATTGCTGAAAACTTCCCCAATCTTGGGAAGAAAATAGTCTCTCAGGTAATGGAGGTGCACAGATCTCCCAATGCAAAGGGCTCCCAGAAGATAACACCAAGACATATAATAATTAAAATGGCAAATATCAAGGATAACGAGAGAGTATTGAAAGAAGCCAGAGAGAGAAAAAAGATCACATATAAAGGAAAACCCATCAGGCTATCATCAGACTTCTCAGCAGAAATCTTAGGCCAGAAGAGAGGGCATGTGTATTTAATGCAATGAAACAGAAGGACCTCAAACCAGGAATACTCTATCTGGCAAGATTATCATTTAAATTCAAAACAGGGATTAAACAATTTCAAAACAAACAAAAATTGAAGGAATTTACCTCCCACAACCCATCTCTACAGTTTATTTTAAAGGGACTGCTATAGATCAAGATGCTCCTAAAGCGAAATAGCTCTCACCAGAAAAAATAAAATCACAGTAAAGGAAGTAGACCAATTAATTACTAAGCAAATGCAAAATTAAATCAACTAGCCACAAAGTCAGTCAAGGGATACACAAAGAGAGCAGAGTATGACACCTAATATATAAAGAGTGGAAGAGGAAGAAGAAGAAGGGAGAAAAAAAAGAACCTTTAGATTGTGTTTGAAATAGCGTAATAAGTGAGTTAAGATAGATGGTTAGATAGTAAAGATGCTGCCCTTGAACCTTTGGTAACCACAGATCTAAAGCCTGCAATGGCAGTAAGTACATATCTATCGATAATCACCCTAAATGTAAATGGACTGAATGCACTAATCAAAAGACAGAGTTGCCTCTTCAACAAATGGTGTTGGCAAAACTGGACAGCTACATGTAAGAAAATGAAACTGGATTATTGTCTAACTCCATACACAAAAGTAAATCCAAAATGGATGAAAGACCAGAATGTAAGTCATGAAGTCATAAAACTCATAGAAGAAAACCTAGGCAAAAATCTCTTGAATATAAACATGAGCAATTTTTTTCTGAACACATCTCCTCAGGCAAGAGAAACAAAAGCAAAAATGAATAAATGACACTATGTTTTCAAAACTAGAAACCAAAGGACACCATCAGAAGAACAAAAAGGCATCCTACAATATGGGAGAGCATATTCACAAATGACTTATCTAATAAGGGGTTAACATCCAAAATATATAAAGAACTCACATGCCCCAACACCCCCAAAAAATAACCCAATTAAAAAATAGGCAGAGGATCCAAACAGACGCTTCTCCAAAGAAGAAATCTGAATAATCAACAGGCACATGAAAATATGCTCCACATCTCTAATGATGAGGGAAATGAAAATTAAAACCACAATGAGATATCACCTCACACCAGTTAGGATGGCCAACCTCCAAAAGACAAGAAACAACAAATGCTGGCATGGATGCAGAGAAAGGGGAACCTTCCTACACTGTTAGTGGGAATGTAAATTAGTTCAACCACTGTGGAAAGCAATATGGAGGTTCCTCAAAAAATGAAAAATAGAAATACTATTTGATCCAGGAATTCCACTCCTAGGAATTTACCCAAAGAAAACAAGATTCCTTATTCAAAAAGACATATGCACCCCTATGTTTATCACAGCACTATTTACAATAGCCGAGATATGGAAGACACCTAATTTGCCTGAGAGTATCCTCTACCTAACCTAAGGACATCTCAGACTAAGTGTCCATCAGTAGAATAATGGATAAAGAAGAGGTGGTACATATACACAATGGAATATTATTCAGGCATAAGAAGAAAACAAATCCTACCATTTGCAACAACGTGGATGGAGTTAGAGGGTATTATGCTCAATGAAATAAGCCAGGTGGAGAAAGACAAGTACAAAATGATTTCACTCATTTGTGGAGTAAAACAACAAAGCAAAACAGGAGGAACAAAACAGCAGCAGACTCACAGACTCCAAGAAGGGACGAGTGGTTACCAAAGTGGGGGGGGAGGCTGGAAAGGGAAGGAGAAGGGGATTAAGGGACACTGTAATTCGCAATCACAATATAGGTAGGTCACATGGAAGGCAGTACAGCAGAGAGAAGACAAGTAATGACTCGATAGCATCTTACTGCACTGACAGCGATTGCAGTGGGGGTATGAGGACTTGATAATACAGGTGAATGTTGAAGCACAATGTTGCTCATGTGAAACCTTCATGAGATTGTATATCAAATGATAACCTTAATTTTTTTTAAAAAGCAAATTAAAACAATGTTGAGCAATAAAAAAAAAAGAATTCTAGGAGATGACACTCCCTCCTAAAATGCAATCCACTCTGGAGCCATGAAATGAAGGTATATCTCTATGTACAGTCACAGAAGGATGCCCATAATATACTGCGTGAAAAAAATGAGGAAACCATTTTCATTAAGAATGTAATGTGTGTATGTGTGTGAAGCCGGAGTGTGTGCATAGATGTAGTGACTGGTCTGACTATTCGGGTGTGGTGGTGGTTGGAATGTGTGTGTATGTGCAGGAAAATGCATGGTGGTGGTGGAGAACTGTGGTGTAGAATAGTCTGGTGGGAGGAGGAAGTATGTTTATGATGGGGGTCAGGTGGGAGCGAATGTGTGAAGGTAGAGGATTTTGTGAAGTGAGGGGTGGTGTGTGTGTGTGTGCCAGCATCATGCCTGTGGGAATGGAGGGGAAGCTATGTGATTGGGACAGGAGGAAACAAGGACATCTGTGGAGGAATTGTAGATATGCACATCTGTTGGAGGGGTCAAATATGTGGAGGTGTGTGTGTGTGTGGAGATGTGAGGGAGGAACAGACATGGGTGGGGAGGATGAGTGTACAGAAAAATCTGCCAGAACATATACCAAAATTAGCCTTTATAATTGAATCTTTTACAAAAAAAATCAACAAATTTATGCTGAAGTCTTACCATGTCTAAGCATTCTTCTCATACAGTGGATACAGTGGAGAAAGAGACAGACAGGTTCCCATTCTCATGGCACTCACATCCTAGCAGGAAAGAGAAACACTAACCTAGTAAACCTGATGAAGGCTGTTTTCATAATGCTGAAGAGGAGCCTTGGAAGGTTTCCCCCTACAGCTCATCTGAGGACATGGTCAACCATACAGATCACACTATGCCCTTTCAATGGCAATACTGTGAGTGGGTATATGTGTGCGAGTGTGAGGACATGCATGTGTGTAATCAGTTATTGCAGCAGATTCATTTCTTTGCGGTGAATTGCAGCAGCATCATGCCATCTCAAACCAAACATGGTCCAAGTTTCCTGACCAGTAATATGTGAGGCATTGGAAGGGATACAGTGTGAGATACCAGGGGAACAGGAGGATGTATGTCTGCTTCCATGCCCTTAGGGTCTCATGGTGGAAACCAGCAAGTATATACACAAGGGATAATGGTGGGGAGGGGAATGTAAGTCCTAGAAGAGAGCTGATATCCAACTGTCATTAAAGCATCGAGGCCAGAGGGGTCTAATGACTTCACCAGTGTCATGGCGACCACTTTTCCCACAGAGCCCAGAAAATGTCAGAATGACACAGGACCAGTATCTTCCTCCAGCCCCCAGGTGGACCTGTGCCCTCCTGCAGGGTGCTCCCTGCTTGCAATCCAAGTTTCACAGAGGCTGTTCTGTAACAGCACCCTGGAAGGTCAGAGGATTAGATTCTGCAGGGAAATCTGCTAAGTCCTTCACTTCTGTTTCTGTTTCCCCATCTGCACAATGAAACAAGGAGATAGTAGCCAAGCCTCCATCCTGTGGGGAGGAAAAAGGAAGAAAACAAACAGTTTCTGACCTCTTATTTTAAACGAGGCCTCACATTAGACCCCACATTACACGTGTCATTTAATCCTCACATCACACTGGGGAAGAAATCACCCCCGTTCTTTAGAGACACACACAGGTTAAAAGAGGTGAGGAACCTTGCCCAAGGTCCCACAGCTCTGCAGGAGCCAGGGCTCAAAGGACATCGGTCTGCTCCTGATCTTGTGCTGCTAAGGAGCCACCCACTGGAATAATTTGAGCTCCTTATTAAAAAGGTACTAAGTGGGTCCAAGACATTAGGCATTATCCAACCATGTGAAAAACCCTGCTATAATTGTGAATAAAAAACCCTCAATGGAATTTCAATTTTAGGACTTAATCACTAAGATAATATGTTTCATAAATTTATAATTTAAAATCATTTTTCTTCTAGTAAATTATATTTGTAACAAGTTTCCTGTAATTATAACCACGAAAAGAACACAGAATTATATAACCTTGGAGGTGGAGGATAAGCATAAAGGACTGTTCTGCCTGGAGGAGAAGCCAGAGTGTGTTAAATACTCGCACACACTGAAGATCCTGGGTGGGCACAGGCCTCCTTCTCCCTGTCCCTCACCACCTCCTGCCACCCTCCTGCTGTCCTATGTCGATGCCAGGTCACCTAGCTCCTCTCACTTCCTTGGACAACGTCGCTTCCTATTTTTTGCCTAGATTCTTGCTTAAGGGCCCAGAGTATCAGAGGATAAAGGACATGCGAAAGGTGATGAGACCTGAATAAATATGACCAGTTACAAGCGGTGTGACTGTGAGCAAATGATTTCAACCCTCTGAGACTCAGTTTCCCCAGCTGTCAATGGACAGGGTGACCTCTACCTCTCTGTTGTGAGATGAGGGACACCGGGAGTGGGGACCCTCCATAATGTCTGCAGCTGAGGGATCTGCTTCCCCTTTCAAAACCAAAAGTTTGAGGTAAGAACCAAGGATATTGGGCATGTCATATACTGTTCCTGTTGCCATCCTGCTCACCTGCAGCATCTGCAAAGGAGAAATAAGGCAGCAAGGTTTTGTGGGAGGAACACTTGTTAGCTGCTTTTAAAATAGGGACAGGCAACCCTGGAAAACTGTCTAGTCCCCCAAACCTTGTTTAACATGGTCAGTGGGCTTTGGGTACAGAAGCCAGCTGAGCCCCTGCTCCACCACTTGGTTGCTGGGTGGCCTTAGACAAGTGGCTTACTCTGTTTGGAAACAAAACTCCCGCTGGCCTAGCTTCCCTTATAGGGCAAATGTGATCTCCTGGCGTCAGGGCTAAGAAGACGCCACCTGGGCATTAGTCATGACTTCAAAGTAATTGTAACTGTTGTAATTAGTCATAACACTTCAGAGTAATTGTAAAAAAATTTTTTTTAAGTGGAAGGTCGATCTCTCCTCACTCCTGGAAAACAAATCACCAGTGACCCAAAGGCAAAAAGTAAGTCAGAATTCAATTTCTTAATAAAACTGATGACCTCCAACCCTTTTCACATATCTATGTCAGGACTGGTTCTCCAAAGACAGTTTGAAAATCACTTCATAATTCACACCCGCTACTTTTCTTTTATATATGATTCTGATCAATGAAGCTAACATAATTTCAAAATCCATACAGCAAATGAAAGCTACCACTCCAATGACATGTCACTACATCATAGGAGAACCTTAAAGTCAGAGAGTGTCTTATTCATTTTTTCATCCCCAGTATTTAGCACAGTACAAAAATAGAAGTTCAACAAGTAATTGATGAATGACTGACTAAATAAGAATCCATATATATGCACCTGAATATTTGTATGCATGTGTGTGTGTTGGTGTGGTATATTAATCAAATGTATATTCTGGGCAATTTTTCAAAATAATTAGACATTTGAGATCTACCCAAGAGTAAACCTTCACTTCTTATAGAACTTGCATGAGCATTTATTGCAAATAAAAAATTTTTTAACAGAATCAACATTTTTACTGGGTATATTAGATATTCTTACAGAGAAACATTAATCATATTGCTCATTCCAGCATGCTTCCACTTCTCATACCTGAATTTTACTCCCTATAAATTTTGTCCTTACCCTATATGAAATATACAGACCTTGACAGAGGAACTAATACCAATCTAGCCATTGCCTATGGGGTATTATAATAACACCAACTATCCAGCAGGTCAGCTCAGAACTCAAGTCCCTAACAAGGATAATGAGGTTTTAACATTTCTTATGAGAATGAAATGAGTAATGCCAATACCAGGCCAGAAAGCCACTTGATACACAACTTTCATAATGCTTGAACCCAGCATCTATTATGGGGATGCTGCCTCCTATGCTCTATATGCATAGAGGCGTGTCCCTCACTGTATCCATCTGGAGCACAATAGCCCTTTGTCTATGTAGTGGAATACACTGGCTATACAGATCTGGCCACCTCTGCATTGGAAAATCCCTGCATCAGGTGCTTCTACCAGAACTACTGGCTATTGTCATTAGATTTAAAAGAGCTGTCCAGCTTCACGTAGAGCTTTGCATACTCTGATGAGATCTACACTCCTGAGAGCCATTCAGTAACACCCAACAGTTTAACCCACTTGCTACGTGGCAACCTGAATGGCCCTAGTACTTCCTACCCACCAAGGATGGAACCATGAGCTAGAAAAACCATCCCACTTCCCTTAATTTTTAACTTTACTTTTTTACTCTTATTTTTAACTTCCTTACGAATGCATCAGTAAAACCGGGTGTTGATACACTCAGTCCAGTCTCTTAGTTTCTGTTTCTTTCTCTCCTGAAAGAGTAAATTGAATAGCTCATTATGTCACAGAAGGAAGATCCAATTCTCAACTCCTGCTCATGAACTACAGCAGGTGAGTGGCATGTCCTGCTTTGAAGGGAATGTGGGCAGAGAAGAATCAAGAGAACACATACCCTATAGTCTCCAACAGGGTAGACTTCTGGTTATGTAAATGCAACAGGGACCCAAATCCTTTGGGGCAATGCTGAGATCTGCAAAGAAAATGTTGCTACCTTATTTGTTTTTATAACTGATTTAATCTTCTGAAGGTCATTGATTGATGATAATAATAGAGGTGTAAGAAAACAATTAGAAACAATTATGTAATTTTGTGATTGAGTTTTCCTGCATCAGCAGAACTTTTTCCAGGAATCATTTTTCTATTAAGATATTAAGATTCTTCCCCTGCATCCAACCTCTGTTTTCTCTCTTACCCTCTTAATGCCTCCATTTTTCCCATTTATGAAAATTGCTTCTTGCAGGGGGATACAGACCATAAAAGTATTGTATTGATTATAATTGCAATGCTTTCTTTTCACCTTAGTAAAGAAAGGCCACTACTGAAATCAAATAAAAACAGGCTGTTCATCTTTGCCTAGATTTGAGGTGAGCAAATAAAGGATAAGTGAACACTTTAAGATTAATAATTGCATTTGCTACAATAATGACTTCTTTTCAGATGACTAAGGATTTAGAAAAAAATGCATTTCTTCAGCCTGTCCCCACAGTGTGGAGATTGGTCATTTCAGCCTCCCCCTTCTGTCTGTGCTCTCACACGGATGGAGCTACCTGTACCCTCACTTCTGGCTTCTGTCTCTTGACCAGAATTACCCTTTTCAAGTCCTATTCCCTCCCAGCCCTGCTTTCTGTCAGATAACCTGATTAATCCACCCATACCATGTTTATATACTAGTCCAGCAAAAAGTTGTTGAGTTGCAGCAGATTTACTTGGACTTCTACTCTAGCCAAGATGCGGTAGTATGGGACTAGATTCATTCTCCCGCCTGAAACGACCAAATAAAATAATAAAATACAGTGGTTTTGAAGACAGTGGTCATCAGGCAGCAACACACAATAATCCCTGAAAGATTAAAAATAACTGAAGTACATCCCATAAGAGCTCCAGCTTACTGACTGCAGTCATTTCTAGCTGTGGTACAGGGAAGGAGGCTCCAGGCAGAGCACAGTGGTCTCCCTGAGTTGAAGAAATAAAGCCATGGGTTCAGGGAGACCAAAGTGGCTAGAGTTACAGGGCAAAATACCAAAGAGGAGAAAACTACAGGCACACCTTGTTTTATTGTGCTGCACTTTGTTGCACTTTGAGGATATTGTGTTTTTTGCAAATTGAAGGTTTGTGGAAACCCTGCATTGAGCAAGTGTCAGAACCATTTTTCCAACAGCATTTGTTCACTTCAAGTCTCTGTGTCACATTTGGGTTAATTCTCATAATATTTATTATTATTATCATTATATTTGTTATGGTGATCTGTGATAGGCAATTACAAGTTGCTGAAAGTTCAGATGAGAGCATTTTTTAGCAATAAAGTATTTTTAATTAACATACTTTTTTAAGACATGATGCTATTGCACACTTAAGAGTATAGTGTAAACATAGGTTTTATATGCACTAGGAAACCAAAAAATTCATTGGACTTGCATTATTGTGATACTTGCTTCACTGCATTAGTCTGGAATTGGTCCTACAGGATCTCCAAGGTATGGCTGTACACAGAGAGTGAACTCTGGAGATCTACAGAGGGTTCCTTCTCCAGTCTTTAGCTCAGTGCTAATCAACATACGCATAAGAGGAAACTATCCAAAGATGGGGAAAGAATCACCCAAAGAGATCAGAAGTAAAGGTGCCTGGTACTCACACAGAGCCAGCAACCGTGCCTGATCCCTTCAGCCAGGCATTTTAGGAAAACCTAACTGAGGAGTATTTAATAGAGTTTAATAGAAGGGCACTGCCTCACTAGTGGGGAAAACCAACCCCACACAAAATACTGCTCTCATCCCATTTAACAAGCCTTAAAAACAACACTTGATCAGATCAAACTGTTTAAAAGTAACATAACCATGTTCCAGAACAAGAATATTTACAGAAATAGAAAATATCAGCATACAAAAAGGTAAAGTTCACAATGTCTAGTACACAATCAAAACTTACCGGACACACAAAAATCAGGAAAATATAACATGGTGAGAAGAAAAGTTAATCAATCCAAAAGGACTCAGAAATGACACAAATGACAGAATTAGTAAGCAAGGATATTAAAATAGTTATAATAACAGAATTCCACATGTTCAAGATGCTAGAATATGTGGAAGACATACCAAAGATATAAAAATGATTCAAATCAAAATTCTACAGATGAAAATTATAATGTGAAAATGAAAGATGGATTGGATTAATGGCATATTACACATCCCAGAAGAAAAAAATTAGTAAACTTGAAGACATAGTAATAGAAACTATCCAAAATGAAACAGAAAAAGAACAAATGAAAAGAATAAAAAAGAGAAACAGTGGGAGGGAACAGAGAGAGCATCAGTGAACATGTAATTGGAGTCCCTGAAGGAGTGCAAGGGGGTAGGGACAGAAAAAATATTTTGTAAAAAGTTTTCCAAATTTGATAAAAATGGTAAACCAACAAATTCCAACTCAAAAAACTCCAAGCACAAGCAACATGACAAAATCTACACCAAGGCACATCATAATCAAATTGCTGAAAATTATTTCAGAAACATCTTTCCTACAGAAATTACTTCACTACAGCCCATTTCACTGCCCCTGGAGGTGGAAAGGTATTATTATTATTCCTCATCATCACTCCTGGACCATTCTTCTCACACTTCCCTTAAAATGCTCATCTTTGAATCTTATGTTATCTCAATTACCCACTACCCCTCATCACTGTTGTCATCTACTGCGGTTACTCTGTCATTTCTCAATATTGATATTTTCCGCTCGTGGTTCACTGTCCCTCTCCCCAAGATTGCTATTGTATCATTTCTCAGCAATGCCAATATATAAATAAATGATCTTCCTAACATTTTGTTCAGTTCCTTGATCACCTGTTTATCATAAATCATGTTCCCCACTCTCCCATGGTCCTGCCTAAAGCATATCATTACAATAACTTATACCATCCATATCTCTGTTTTATGCTTTCCATTCTTGGCCTTGCTCCAGAGTTCACTGCAAAAGCTGAAGCAATCAGAATAGACTTCCACAGATTCCCCCAACCACATCTACCTACCTACAAACATCAGTACCATTTACTCTTCATTTTTAAGTGTTACTGTAAGTCAACCACTCATACAGTCCTTTCCTTATCCAAGTCCACCCCCTTTCCCCTTCAAGTAGTTCTCTCAGTATCATCAATGATTCCCATTATCCTGAATCATTCCCTTCAACTTGTAACCATGCTACAAGTAGGTTGTTTCACCTACCTGAAGAAGCAAACAAAGATCAGCAACACACACGCAAACCTTCTCTTAAAAAAAAAATCATTTTCTGTAATTGACAATAACTTCTTATTCTTATAATTGGTAATCAAAGGGAAATAGCTAAGCTAAGCATTTAGGAGAAACTACCATTCATCCCCAGTTGATGAAAAAAAATCTCTCCTTTACCAAAAAAAATAAAAAATCCAGTAAAAATATAGGAAAAAATGTTAAAATTTGAAAATCATTACTTACAGTCTCCTAATTAAATAATTGATTTAGGCACTAAATTAAATATAGAGAGAAACAGAATATCCACACAGTGCCAAAATATCACTACACAGACTGTTTGCTAGTTGCAAAAGGGAAACTACCTTTTTAATAGAAATATCTGTTGGACACAACCAAAACCAACTAATACAGAAGTATAGAAATTTAGAATCACTAAGATACCTGATATTAGTACCTCCTACTGAAATGCAATATAGGTTACACAATATCACCTATGAGGTATTATTGACAATATATAATTATATATATACATTCATTATATATAATATATAATATAATAATATAACATATAATCATTGTATATAATAAAATGAACAATAAAATATATATTTATTCTTAAAACTAAAAAAAAAAACTTTTCTGGACCCCATCTTTCAGCGTCCTTACTGCTCTTCATTGTAGCAAAACTTCTTGAGCGGATCCTATGTGATTGCTGCCTCCAATTCCTCTCCTGTAATCCTCTCTTGAACTACTACTAGCCAGACTTTTGCTCCCAACACACTACCGAAATTATTCCTGTCAGTCACCGATATCCTCTACATGGCTAAAACCAATGATCAATTCTCAGTCCACAGCACATGACATACCATAACACTGATGTCTGACCACACCTCCCCTTGACATCCATTCTCCACACGGGTTCAAATGCCACTCCCCTCTCTCAACGGTAATTAATTCTTAGTCTCTTTATCAGACTCCTTCTCTCTCCTGGACCTGTTAACAAAAGTACTTCAAGGCTCAATCTTTGGACCTCTTCTCATTTATACACACAGTTCTTTGGTGAGAGCATTCTGACTCCTGGTTTTTACTACCATCTCTATACTAAGTCTCCCACATTGACATCTCTTCCCTAAACTCAAGGATGGTATCTCCAACTTTATCATAAACTCCAGTCATTTGCCTGCTTCCTATCACCCCCTTGGATCTCTCAGACTCATCACAGGCCTTGCACTATCCACACCTTAACTCTTGATCTTCCTTTCCAAACCAAAATCTGTTTCATCCATGCATTTTCCCATCTTAACTGATGGCAAGTCCATCCTTTTAGTGTTCATGTTCAAAATCTTGGCCTCAGCTCTTACTCCTCTTTCTTCCTGTCACCCCATATGTAATTTTCCCCCTTACTCACTCAGCTCAGGCACACAGAACCCTTTGCTGTTCCTAACAGATTCCAGATAATGAGCTAAAACAGCTCCCCAGATCATTTACAGGCCTTTATGTCTATAACTTTCTCATACCCTATCCACAAATAAAAGCTTTCCTTCACCATATTCTAACAGAGCAGTTCTCCCTTGAAATGCACCATGGAATGGTAGAGAGAATTTTAATGTTCAAGGACCTTCAATCACCCATTCATTTTATAAACATTCACTGGTCACTTAGAGTCAGATCCTTAGTAGGGGCAGATATATGAGAAAAGGTCCTTCCCTTCTGGTCAAGTTTGCAGAAATGCACACAGGTGATAATTACAACACAGGATGATGGACATGGATAAATTTCAAGTTATTACATGATCACAGAGGAAGAGAACTTTAGTATCACAGGAGGATTGGGTATGACTTTTCAAAGGCAATCATGTCTAAAGAATTTAAATCTTTTCACCACTTCAAGGAAATGACCTTAGACATGCTCAGAAAATCCCTGACATCAAGTTTTTCATTTATATATTTGCCTCATGTTTGTTTTGAACATCAATAGAGACAATACATGGTCATTAAAGCACCATGAGTGTTACCCTATAGTTATTATACTTCTCTGGCCTCCTGCCTTTCACCGTCCACATAAAAGCAAGTACTTTAGAAAGTGTAGTATCAGTTCATACAGCTTCAAGAAATGAACTTATTGGCTCAGTACGTAAATTCAATATCTTGAAAAACTTAAGTGCTTCTTATTTTTGTTCTAGCCTCATGCTTCTTTTTGAAGAAATGAACCATATTTTGTTGAGGGCAATTCTATCAAGTTCATCTGCACAAACTCAGTCAATATGCATTGATTTGTGTTCTAATATTCATGAAACAATGGCTCAGTTCAAAAGCAATCTGCTGTATTTAGGTCTATTTTATGCCACAAATGAACAGCTAAAAGAGCTGTACTTAATGATGGCTATATCAGAAAGACCACTAATGCAACAGCCTGATTGACTGCAAGGGACCTTGGCACATAATTCACATAAAATTCTCTTAGCAATTAACTTTTCCCCCTAATATTTTCTCTGGAACAACTGTGTGTAGATTGATGAGCTGGGTAATTTTGGGAAAAGCAAAGGAATTTTTTTATAACGTTTCTGCACTCCGGTCCCCCTCTATAAAGTACCAGGTATCTTCTGCTGCTTTTTCAGATAATTAGTAAGGAAAAACTGCTTAGGAAGAAAACAGCAAACTGGGTATGTGGTAGCTTTTAAAAATAATCACAAAGTCTTTGATACTGCTCCCATCAAGAGGTGAAATCTATATTACTTCTCCTTCGATATGGACAGGACTGTGACTACTCTGATCAATAGAATAGAAAAAAAAGTGACAATCGTGATTCCAAGGTTAGGTCACAAAAAGCCATGCAATTCTAGCTGGGTCTCTTAGAACTCTCCCTCTCTCTTAATGCCCCCTCTGGGGTGCTCCATTCCGAACCCAGCCACCTCGCTATGTGAAATCCACACGGAGAAGCCCACATGCATATGTTCCCGTCAACAGCTCCAGCTGAGCCCAGCCTTTCCATCATTCTGACCTATATATCAGACACATGAGTGAAGTTTCCAAATAATTCCCTATTCATTTGAGCCACTTGCTCAGCCATGTGAGTCTTCCCAGCTGAGGCCCAGACTTTGCCCAGCAGAGACAGAGCACCCCCATTGTACCTATCTGAATTCCTGACCCATAATTGTTATTTTACATTACTACATTTGGGGGTGCTTTGTTCTGCAGCAATAAATGACTGGAAATGGTGATTCATAAATGCTGTAAATGGTAACAATTCAAATATCTGACAATTAGACAACCAAAAGAAATGGATGTTTCGTCAAGCTGGAAGATATATAGCGCTCATCAAATGGACAGGAAGGTTTCTGGAAATAAAAAATCAGATTCAATACCCAGAAAAGTTTTCAATGAGATGCTTGGATAACTCATTTTTTAACCCATGTACCTTAGGATACATAGATAATGTTTTAACTACAGTTGCTAACTTACCAGTCAAGTCAGAAAGACCAAAAAAAAAAAAAAATCACCTGCTTTTGATTGTCTTGTCTTGCTTTGTCAGTCTCATCCTCCAGATCTGAGAGATATGCACTGAAAAGCAAAAATGTAGGCGGATGGCCTTACCTCTGTTAACTATAATATCAACCCCAGTGTTACAAAATCACGGAACAGAAATAATATCATGGGCATTTATCAATGTTGTAGAGAAGATGCAAACTTCAATTTTAGAATTTCAGATCTTAATACATGTTAAAGGACAAAGGCCACAAAAATGTAAAATTAATACTCACAACTGCCAAAATCTTATCTTTTTTTAACATATAAAAATATCTCCTAATTGTTAAGATTTCCCCATAACCTCAGTTTAACTTGAAATTTTTTCTAAAAGATTTTTCATTACTAATTAACTTTCAGAAAAGCACAAGATACCTCCTTTTCTACTGAAGGTTGTAAATTATCCATAGCTTTGACTTTCATTTAATAAACCATAAAGAACATTGTATATTTCTACTGAATTTTAAAATGCTACCCTTCTGTGAGGTAAAGAACCAAGTGCTAAGTGAAATGTGAAACCAGAGTTTTCCTTGGAAATGTGTTCCTCTGAGAAAAAAAAAACATTAAAATGTGTCACATGTGTCTCTACAAAGAAAGGAAGGACATTCTTCCCAATGTCTACTTCAGGAATAACCGCCCTAGGGAGAATTTTGAAAGGATGTGGGCATTTTAAATGTCCCGAACTAGATTAGTTAATTAAAAATAAGGGTGAGCAAAGTCCACTGAGGTTAAAGGGAGAATAGTCAGCAATCATTCATCACAGTGCCCTGTTCAAGGATTTTAAGACACCTGATCAGCAGTGGCAATTCTCATTTAGATTCCTTATCTGATGGACAGCACTGTCATTGACCTGACAGCCAACCCCACTGCAGGCTTAGGGCGTGACGGTAATAGTCTCTCTGTATCGTTGCCTGCAGTCATTGACAGTTTCAGTGATGATTAGATAAAACAGATGATTAAATAGCTAATTCCTAAAAACTCTCATTCCATTTCTATTGATGTTTTAGGCTTTCCACATGCTTCATGTCTTACCTTTTTATCCTTCCTTATTTTTTCCTTTCCTCTTTCAAAATGATTTGTTAAATTTTTAAAAAGGAAGTTTTAGTAGAGTTAAAACTGTTAGGGAGGAAAAACGTTCCCTCTACCCTCTTAGATTCAGTAACCCAGGGCATTTAAATTTAACTGACAAAAGACCCATTAACAGGCGAAAAAAGAATACAAATGTATTAATAGGTTGCATGCACTGCAGTTCTGCAGAAAAGAAGTGAAGTGCCAGCAGTTAGACTCAGGTGTTTGTATACTGTTTTCCCAAAGGAAAAGTTGGGCTTGGAGGAACAATAAATTGTAGGAATATGATTAGGAAATAGATGGGGAACACTAATGGAAGAGAAGGGTTGTTTCAGTAAGGTTTGTTTGTGCAGATTCACTGTGGTAATAAGGAGTTGCTCTCCTGTTTCTGGTACAGGGGAAAGAGGAGACAACTTCACAAAGAGAAATGTATGCCCTGTTTTTAGGCAGATCAGGGAAGGGCAAAAACTCTTCCTGCATATGTTGAAGCTCAATTGCCTTTTCAGCTCAAGATGATCCTTATGTCAAAGTGTCAGGTATATTTGGCAATAACATATTCTACACCCCTTCAAAACTCTTACTTTCATCATATCATGACAGCAACTAAGAATGTCTTCTACATCCACTACATAAAATGGTAATTTAACACAAGAAGGAAAAACTTAGCCAAATACTATTTTCGAAAGACAACAATTTTTATGAAGAATGGAATGTAGACATAAAATCAATGCTTTCAACTTCTTTCACTACAAATTTATGAAATGTCTGAGAGCAATAGGCTTGAGCTACATCAACACAATGCTAATGTGTCTGAAGAAGTGGAAAATGGAAGTAAGTCTACACAAAATTCAGCCATGAGATGTTTGCTTTCCCCAGACAAACATCTAAATCCTTTTCATTTCTATCTGTGTATGTGAACATTCCGCATCTACTCTTTTTTTTAACAATGAGCCACATCCTCTGGAGTAGGATTCTAATCTGTTTCCTCTACCCAACTCTTTTTCTTCCTTCAGTGTATGTGTACATTTTTTAAAAAACAAATGAAAGAAAAAAATAGTAAATTGTTTGTATATTCTTATTTTGAGCAAAAAAACTGTAGAACAATGGCTGGGGAGGTTGAATTTTCTTTGCAGCATCTAGCACGCCAGGTGCAGTCAATAAACATTAAGCCATCAAGTAAATCAGAATTCCAAACTGTGGTCTGCATTGAAGAATACACTACAGTCAGCTGCTTTTGCCGCAGGGTGAATTTCAGAAAAAGACCTGATAGATTGGCTTTTCTTGAATGTTAATGTGCATATAAATCTCAGGAGGATGTTGTTAAAATGCAGAATATGATTCAATAGGTCTGGGGTGTGGCCCAACACGCTGCATTTCTATCCGACTGCCAGGTTACACTGATGTTGGATAGGCCCGTAGCTGAGTAGCAAGCAGGCTAGTTATTGGCAAGAAAAAAATACCCAATCTTTTTTCTTCACCAGTTCTAAAAAATATCTATTGTAAACAATATTCCAAATATATTTAATTATCAAGGGAAAAATTTTTAGCATAACAACATCATTCTTTTAAAGTCCAAAAAGTTTTGAATAAATCTAAATCATCAAGACATTAAAAAATAACCTCTCATAGTAGAATCTATAATCTAAAATTAAAAGGGCTATTCATCTGGGGAAAAAAATGGTTTGCAAAATAGTAATGAGATCAGAGTTAATAGGAAAGAGCCAAAAAAAAAGGGTCTATACCTAGATGTACAAACAGAAACTAATTGTTATTTTAGTACAGGTCCTGAAACTATCCTCTTCCTGCCAAAAAAAAAGTCTTCTAGGCCTACTTATAATAAGAAAAATGAAATTACTAGTTAAATCTTCATGTACTGAATAGTAAACATCATAAATGCATTCATGATTTCAATAGGTTAGAAGACAGGAAAAATATTCACTCAGTACTGAGTTAAAGAAACCTTCACTTGACATAGTATTTACAGATTATACTACTCATTTAGGATTTGGACTTATTCTGTCTTATCTTGGTCTCTAATTACATAGTATCAAAGTAGACTCTTACTTGAATTGCAGTTCTTTGTGCTATCTTCATTCCCACTGCCATTCAGCTCACTTATGGATCAGATTATGAACTACTTCAGGGCAGAGTTAGGCTCCATCCATAACTATGGCCTCTTCCAGAGCTTGGCACATAGTAGTTGATAAGTATGTGTTGAACTAAGATAATTTAATACTCTTCCCTAAAATAAGTTCCATTAGCCTATCCCCATAAAAAGCAAAATAACGATTCTAAAGCCAAAATCCTGGAAACTATACCTTCTCTTTTTAGGACTTTATAAGGTATGTTAGCATATTAAAGGATCTTCAAAGTTTTGCAGTTCAGAAATCTATTTAAAATTATTTTACCTAAAATTTTCTATTCAAGGAACTCCTATTAATACAGTAATTACAAATATTATTATCTAAATCTGTCTGGACATTTTTGAGAGTGAAGTGTGGCACAATATTATATAATTATACCAGGAAACAGGCACAAACAAGGTAAATTTGAGCATATAGTCATCGTACCAATGAACGTCATTAGGAAATAGAATGTGTAAATTCCCACAACCATTGTTACATGGCTATGTGGATCACAGTTTAGGAAACAATGATTGGCCTAAATTCCTCATGTTACTAATAACAAGCATGAGGTCACAGAGAAGGTAAATTACTTCCCATTAGCCAGTACTTTGGAACCCAGAGACAGAACTGTGAATAAAATTCAGCTCATTGGAATGCCATTTCCAAATCCGTTTCTCATTTATTTAATCCTGAAATTGAAACAATTATTTGGCTATATTTTTCACAAAGAAAAGAAACTCTAGATTTACATACCTCTCTTAGAATGTCATTTTGTCATGCCAAAAGTACTGATTTTGTACACATGCAAATGTAAATCAGATGTCAGCTGGGCGGGGGGAGCCCTTGCTCTCTGAAGATCTAAGAATAATTGTCATGAGATCTCAACAATCCCAGGACATAGCAGAAGGACAAAATCCTGCTTCATAGTTCCTGCAGATTCCCAGGGGCCTATTTCTCCTGGCCTCTGCCTTCTGGGCTCCTGGTTTCTCTTGTTATACTGCATTAAACCAGGCATAAAACCAGGTTCGGTTTCCTCAAATTCACAAGTTCTTAAAAGATTTTGAAAAATTTTTTAAGCGGATAAAGGAAGGACTTACTTCACAGCAAAGCAAATGATAGTCACAATTAACTTAAAGCATATTTTAAATATTTGCTGGCTCTCCCTCCCATGACATTTCACCAGCCCCCATCTTCTTCGTCTTCCATTTCTTCACATTTTCTCTCTCCCTTCTCTTTCCTCTTTCTATCCTCTCTCCTCCTCTCTACTGGGTATTCGACCACAGAATTCTTTCCCCTTGCCCCAAGGTCTTGGTATCTAATATCCTTAACTGTGATATGATATGAGTGTAGGGAATGTGTTGAGGGGTCCTCTTTCCCAATCATTCTTCCAATGAAGACACAGCATGTTTTAAAAAGGAATCCAGGTGAAATATTATTTTGTGTCTTGTTAAGAAACTATATTTCTCAATTAGAAGGTAAATGCATCTACTCAAAAAACAATGGCAAGTTGGACTTGGGCGATGGCAATGAAAATAGGAAGAAATGGACAAATATGGAGACCCAACAGTATTGGTGGTTGATTGTGTAGATGAGGATGAAGAGGAGCCATCAACTACAACCCCTAATTCTCTGGCTTGTTCAGTGGAGAGCTGGTGGCCCCATCTACAAAGAAAGTGAGGCTTAGGAGGGAGCAGGTTCAGAAAGGAATGTGCTGAGCCTGGTTTTGGAAATACCGAACATGAAGTCTCCATGAGACTTGCTCTGGGAGATGCCTCCTAGATGAGCGGATGCATGAGTCTGGCTCTCAGGAGAGTGATAGTAGTAAGGACACTGGCTCTGGATTCAGAAATATCTGGCTCCAAGTCCTGCCTCTCCCACTGAATAGGTGAGTGCCTGGAGCAAGCTACTGAAACTCTCCATGCCTCAGTGTCTTTCTCAGTACAATAAGCATTACTGTCATCCTTCCAACACCATGAAAATATCTCAGGAGACCAGAGATAACATATAAGAAGTTCTTTGCACAGTTCAATAAAAATAAATACCAGACATTGCTCTGAGGGATATAATTATATATATATTTATTCATTTAATCTTCACAAAAATACTGTATCATAGATACTATTATTATCTCCATTTTAAGGATAAGGGAGCAAATGCAGGGAAGGTAAGTAGCTTGTAATGGTCCAAAAGCAGGATATGGTAGGTCTGAGCTATGCAGTCCGGCTCCAGAGTCTGCCCTTAACCATGAGTCGGGACTGTCTCTCACTGATGACAGCTAACATTGTTGTAATTGTAACTTTGGAAGCAACCAGAACATGATATAGGAGCATGTAACTAAACACTGATAATAATAACAGCTAACTTTTAATGAGTGCTTATTCTTTGTAAGGCAATAGGCTAGATGTTTTATATGGATCTCTCACTTAATTTTCTCAACAGTTCTATCAAGTAGGTACTATTATTTCTCTTGTTTTGAAGTTGAAGAAACTGAGGCATGGAGAAGTTAAGTAGCCTGCCCAACATCACAGAGATAAAGTAATGGGGTCAGATTCAAAATCAGACAGCTTGACTTTCTCTCACATTCTAAAATGAAATATTAGAGTGCCTAACAAGAACATGTAAAGATGAGAAGAAAACATAAGACAGTTAGGAGGAACACATGGCTCCATTATCCTTTTAAGACATCGTTTTAAATATAAGGTCATATTTCATTCCCTTTGACCAAGAGGACTGACTCCTTTCTCCACCCTCTCCTAGCACATTGCCTTAACCTGACTTACAGCACCCGGTCAGGATGTCATAATTACGTACTGACTTGTCCCTCGTGTAAGCCCTACTGCAGCCAGAACCTTACACTAATCACTAAGTCCTCACTGGCATGCACCACCTTTAACAGGCTGCCTTTAACTGTTTGTTGAATTACATTGACAAGGAAGTATTAGGAAGATGGAAAGCAGGAAGGAGAGACAAAGGGGCAGAGGAAGGAGCGAGGAAGAAGAAACACCAAGCATCAGGAAGAAACGGTGTCTTGCCCTGTCTTCCTGCACTGAGCTGGCAGAAAAGGAGTTGTAGGGTAGGATAGAAAGTGAAATGCCTTTCCAGATCACTGCCACTAGCTAGCTTGGGAAAACAGAAAGGTCTTCCGAGAGGAGGTGACAATGGAGCAAAGTCTGGGAGGAAGAAAAAGAGCTTCCCCAGCCGTGAGCACGATGAGGCCTGGGAAGGAGGAGGGCACTCTGAGGCACATTTGAGGAGCCACTATCTATTTCTTGATAAATGAAAGATTAAGTCCAAAGAACTCCACAGAGTCTATGAAGAACCTTGTGTGCATTCAAAGGAGTTCAGGCTTCAGCCTGGACAGCAAAAGGACTCAAATTCAAAAACCCATAGGAGCCAGGGAGCTCAGACCAATAAAACAGATTTAGGGGGGCCCCAGGTCAGACTGGAAAGCACATACCCTGCCTATACAAACAGCTGCTACACAGCCTCAGCTTTCTGGGGCCATGCTGGAACACAGACCCACTGTGGCCAGATTTTCGACTCCCCAAGAAAAAACAGAAATCCACGTTTGTGTAAAAATCCCTAGTTTTAAGTACTAACAACCTCCTCACAGACAAAGAATCATTAACTGTTTTTAAGCAGAGAATAGCATCAAATTGCCATTTTAGAAAGATCACTTGTGCATCTTTAAGGAGGACTGACTGCGAAGACCTACTACCAGCCGACGACTCGGGGAACAGTACTAGCCTACTGCAGCTGGATGGGGGCACCAGGGAGCCTACTCCAGTGATAAAGCTGGAAAAGAGTTTACAATTAAGAGACAGGCAGTAGAAGGCCTAGACTTGTCAGCTGAATGGAAGCAGGGGATAGTAGTGAGAGAGAGAGGCTGAGGGCTTTCCTTGAATAGAAAAGCTGAGTCCAATTTTAGACATGCAAATTACGAAGTTCCTATGAAATATCCAAGAGGTAATGAGTAACACTACTCAAAATAACATTATGAAAATCAGTAAGCAACTTGAAAAAGTGATCATGCATTGGTGTCAAATGACGAAATGACTACAAATGTATATCTGTGACGTGATTGTAAAAATACCCAATGATATACAAATTATATATTCATGCAAAGGCTGAATGTAGTTTTGAAAAAATGTTTGAAAAAAATGAAAATGGTTTAATTTGTTGAAATGACAGGAATTTAAAAGATTTTTTTCTTTTCATTTATAGTGATCTTGTAAAAATTGTTTTGCAGTGAACATAATAGAAGGATGGTCAATAGTTTCTGTGGGAGTTAAGACAAGATCATAAACTAGAATTTAGGGAAGGCTTGCTGGAGGAGGTGAGGCCTGAACAAGACCTTGAAGGAGTAGAAAGCAATGATTGCCTATAGATGAATGTTTCCTTTTCTTCTCCATGAACAACTGCACTACTTCCAGGAACAAAAAACACAATTATTTCTATTATATATCATGGCAAAGGATAAACAAAGTCAATTGCAACCTTGAAACTAATCTGATCTGCATCTAAAAATCCACTCGAAATTTTTGCAAGATGAACCCATTTTGTTGTTGCTTAAAACATGGCTTGGTATAATTTTCAGGAACCTAGAAATCAGAAAACATGGACCTAGCACAGATTCTCCATTAGTTACCTATTGCCCCAATAAGTCACTCTTTCTGAGTCTCCATTTTTCTTTCATAAAATGGGGCAGTTGAATTAGTTGATCTCTTAAGTTTCTATCCAATAACATATTTTTCTTTGCTAAGAGTACAGTATTCATATTCTTGGCAACCAGCAGACCCTAGTTAATAGAATAAAGCTTCAGGCTTATGAAATTATTGACACACCCAGGTGTGTTTTCATTTTATTGTTGATTCAAAGTATATTTTTAAGATCACACATGCCTTTCTAACAAATGAGTACATCACTCAGAAGCGGCCAAACAGAATAAAAAGTAGGATGATCTGTTAAAGGCTCAGCTAGGGTGCCAGCTCAGGAACAATCCACTGAGGATTTGAGACTGTGACCCCCAAAATACAGTGTTTGTGCTACACCACTTGACAGGTGGTACTAGGTCTCCAAAAACTTGAATACAAAGTCCACGAACAGAGAGGTAGAGATGGAAGAGTCCCCTCTCACCATCACACTCAGCAATCCAATTGTATCTGCACTTCCCTCCCCACACCCCCAGGCTCTGCTGGGTTACAGGTTCCAACTCCCAGAGGAGGCGCACTTTTGCCAAGGGACAACAGTGGTTCCACTAAACTAGATGCTGTATCTACCACTGGTATAGTTTGAACTCTTGTTGACTATGGCAGTCAAAGAATGGACTTACTGTACTGGCTGAGGAATCATGCTCTATTACCATGAGAAGGTAGGATTGCTATCTATGTCCACAAACACAGGATATCCAATAAGAAATCTCGCACCCAGTAATAACTGTCATTGCCCAACTGTAACAACTACAATCCAGTAACATCAGGGAAACAAAGGGAATCCTCAGAATAAAGGTCTGGGTCACCCCACTAGACAAGTACTTGCAAGTGAAGGAAATGTACAACAGATGGTAGGCGAGACGTCATATCAGTTACAGCCTCAGGACCAGCTGCAGAAACGGGCTGTTGCTGTGTCTCTGCTAGGAAAATGGAACTTGAAGGTGACTCTGTGACTCGCTAGGAAAATGGAACTTGAAGGTGACTCTGTGACTCGCTGGACTTGTACCTCCACTTTCCAGGAAGATGTGATGTCCTCCCATTCCAACAAAAAAATAGGTTCTGATGTGTAGTTTGTGGACCAGCTAAAATGGGGTGGGGGGGGGAATAAATGGATCTCGGTGGTGCAAAGGGCAGGCTGTAAGACATCCTTCTGCAATTTTTCGGACTGTGTTGGATTCACTTGCCTTCCAAACCACTGCCACCATAACCAACCGACTCAATGCAAGCCCATGAATCTTCATTACCTGAGGTCAACCAGCCACACTCGAGTCTCTACCTCCTCCTGCCACTTTCTGACTCATATACCAATGAAATAACACACCAAATAGCATTTGTGTTGGCTTCTGAGAAGCCACTGTAGGTGTTGGATGAGGCAAACACTAGTGCTTAGGGACAGACAGTGGGGCAAACTGTGACCAGTAAGAGGCAAGAATGGAAGACAGCCAGGCAGATGCCTTCTCACTCCCTTCCTGGCTCCCAGGAATGTTCTGAATCATGGCTTCATCATGCAGCCTGGCCAAGTGTGGTGACCCATCCCGTGATCTGCTGTCTTCTTCAGTGTCCTGTAAAGGAACAGCCAGCATGTTCCCTGCATTCCCTCCCACCCTTCTTTGCCTCCTTCCCTTTTTCTCTCACCCTCGATGCCCTGGACTTGTATCTCTCAAAGAAAGCACATTTAGTCGTTGCTTCAAATTCTATTTTCTAGGGAACGTAAGTTAAACAACATTATCCAGACTCCTTTGAAGTTAGTTTGCAAACATGCAACTGAATTCTAACCAATGGAATAGAAAGAGAAATTATGTATGCCACTTCTCAACCTGGCACATCAAAATTTGGTCTTCTTCCTTATGAAGTAACTGGAAAGGAAAAAAGGAAAAGAAAAACCGGGGCCTTTTGCAAACCTACAGAGGGCAGAGCCTCTGTTGGCTTGAGTCTCAAAATGACAGTGCAGGAGAGCTATCTGCTGACTTGTTCATATTTCCACTATGACATGAACAAGAAACAAGCCTCTTACATGTTGGAACTGTGATGTATTTAGTCCTCTTGTTCATGGCAATCAGCATTCCCTAGTTAACACTCATGTTGTCATTAGACCAGTAAGTACAATTAACAAAGATCAAGGTCCCACTGAAAGGACATAGTGCCAAGACTGAAAGTCATACTTTCCTTTCTTTTGTCTGCTTAGCTGAAACCATATTTTATTTGCATATTTGTGTAAAAGAAGTAAAACAAAGTCATGACACATTTCTCCAAAATTCAATTAATAGGTGCTCTTTAAAAGCTGCTCCCATCCAGTCATCCATCAACACCCCTCCTCACGCTTCAGAAAAAAAGCCAAATGATCTAAACTGGCAAATGCTCATCTGTGTGGACATCCTGGTGCTGGTTTTACTAACAAGAATGCAATCCTAGGAATGCAGGAGAAACCAAGCTAGATGTGATCATGGATGCTAGCAGACATCTTCATTTCTACCCTACATGTTACCCATGGAGGAGAACAATTTTTCTCTAAGAAGGAGAAAAGTCCTCATGGGAGAAACACTTCATTTTTTGATATTACAGTCGATGCTGCCCTCTAATCTTAAAAGCTCAGGAGGACACTGTGGCATATAACCATTACTCCTATTTGCAATCACTGTTCAACCTCTCATACAAACAACTCGATTACCTCCACCCAATTCACTCTTTCTCCCTCTGGTACCCACACAATCACTCCCTAAAGGTAAGTCTGTGGTATCGTGGAACTGTAAAGCTCCTGCCTTTCTCTGCCAGCACTGTATTCAGTAAGAAAAGAACAAAGCTGGGTTAGTCTTGCATGGAGAATGGATGACACAGCACACCAGAGAAGCTGCTAAGGGGGCACAGTCCAAACTAAAGGCCAGGGAAGGGGGTGAGACAGGAATTCAGGATGAGGCCAGCATCTGCAGCCTCTTGCTCCAGGAAAAAAACAGCTCATATTATAAAGAAATAAAAGATCTTGCTAGATCTCAGCCACACTAATGGCACACCCTAAATGAAGGGAAGACTTTGCATTATTGTTTGTTCACTCAACATATACTTACTGAGAACTTACTGTACACCGGGTGCAGGCACTGGGAACATTGCCATGTACAAGATTATTAGGTATCTGTTCTGAGGGGGCTTGTGGTCTAGCCTAGAAACTCCATACTACACTTTCAACAAGTTATGGTGCCAAGGGACTCATTCCCATCTGCATTCCTGAGAAAAATGAATCGCAAATAAAGTGATTTTTATTTTCATAAACATTATTTATAAAACTTCTAAAATGATGCTCTCATGGTTTAAGAGATAAATCTCAAGACCCCAGCTTCTGAACTAAAACCTAATATACAAGTTCTGATAAACTAATTCTTACCATCTATCTAGGTTCTTTGCTCTCCTAAGATACATCCATATTTACACATTTATTTGGCATCTAATGTTTGAGGGTACATTTATTGACTACATATCCACTATTATTCATCCAGCATAAATCAGTGTGTATGTGTGAGCGTGTGTGTGCGAGCATGTGCATGTGTGTGCGTGCATGTGTGTGTGTGTGTGTGTGTGTGTGTGTGTGTGTGTGTGTGTGTGTACCCTGTTCTGGGCTGGAAAAAGAAAATGAACAAAACAAGAAAACCCAAGGAAAAACCCTGGCTGCATGAAGCTTGCCTTCTGAAAGGGGAAAAAAAGTTTAAAGTTTTCAAATAAGTAAGTTAAATACTTATTAGATAATGAGAAGTACAGAGGGGAAAAATAAAGCAGGAGAAGGAGGATGGGCATGTCCAGGTGGAGACTCAGTGTTGGATAGAGAAGCCAACGACTGAGGAAACAACAGCTCAGTAAACACCTGAGGAGGTGGGGGAGCGAGCCCTGCAGATACAGCAGGGGAAGCTTTCCACGGAGATTACCTGTGTGCAGGACAGACTTGGGAGCATGCTGGCTGGTCTGAGCAGCAGCAGTGAGTCCAGTGGGTTGGAGAGGAATAAGGGGAGGGATGAGTAGTAAGAAAAAAAGTCAAGGAAAGAGATGAAAGATCACTTAAAAACTTTTGGCTTTACTCAAAGTAGGACGCAAAGCCACAGGAGGGTGCTGAGGATGGGAAAGATGTGCTCTGACTTATGTTTGAACAGAATCGCTCTGGCTGTTTTGCAGAGATAGACTGCAGAGAGTTAAGGGCAGAAGCAGTGGGACCAGGATGTCCTTGCAACAATACTATTGAGGGACAGTGCCTCTTACAGCAGAGCCGTCAGGGGAAGGTGCTGAGAAATAGCTGGTTCTGCATAAATGTTGAAGGTAGATAAAGCAGGATTTTCTTACAGATAGATGTGGAGACTGTGAGAAAAAGAAGAGTCCAAGATGGCCTGAACATTCACAACTGAGCAGCAGGATGGAAGGATTTTCATTCACGGAAACAAGGAGAGGCATGGGACAGAATCCACAGGGATTATAAAGGACAGGCCATGCCTAGTTCCATATAAATTGTGATCTAAAAATATTATTCACATTTTTACATTTTCAAAATAACAGCAAGGAAAAAGCAAGCAGGAAGCAAGCAAGGGAAGAGGAATCATTCTTTTTTAATTAGAAAGTGTAACAGGCCTTCATCAATCTACCTTTTTAGGTTGATTTCTCACTCTTTCCCCGGAATATTGCCTCATTTCTACAAACCTGGTTGTCTTAGGTTGGGTTTCCCCAAAAGCAGCATCTTCAACAGGAATTGGGTGCAAGGAGTTTATTTTGGAGGCAATTCTCAGGGAGCAGGAGAATGGGGCAGTGGACGTGGAACAGGAAAGGCAGGAAAACCAGCGCAGAGATGTGTGGTTGGCCTCTTACTGCCAAGGGCAAGCAAGGCTCAGGCCCATGGGGGGGGATCTCTGAGAAACCCTGGAGAATGCATCTCAGGACTGTCCCTGCAATGCCTGTGGGACATTTTCCACTGATCCCCAGCTTCCCTCAGTTGAGGGCAGCCTCCACAGACACTGACTTCTGGACATTTGTGGACGGTGTCTGCTGTGTTGAGTGGCATTTCTAGGCATCAAAGAAAGCCCTGAGGCCCAGAGGCCCAGAGACATCATAACAGACACTTGAGATGGGGCACTGCTGATGTGTGGAACCTGAGATCAGGTGGGGAGGTGCTGATATGTGGGACAGGGCATCACAAACGTCCGCCACACTGGGCTACAGATGCTTCCCTGCACCTGGCCTGTGATTTCCCGATCCACACTTCACTTGTCCTGTTTCTTTCCCACTGCTGCTCCCAAACTCTCCACTCCTTCCTCTCCATCTATGATTGTACCTGTAAGACCCAGAAAACAGGCCCTGCTCAGCCCCGGGATGGACGGCGACCCAAATACTCACAAGAGACCGGTCTTGATGCAAACAGCAAGAGGTTTATTGATTCCACCAGCGCGCTGGGGTCAAGACTCATAACTCACGCAGGAGCAGAGGAGTCCGACCCCGAGCAGAAATCACAGGAGGTTTTAAAGGAAAAGGGACCACAACCAGGGGGAGGTGAGGGGGAGGTCTGCTGATGATTCGATAGCAAAAATATTTCAATTAGGGTCTCACAGGGCTTTATCTTTAAGGTCTATCAGTTTGGGAAAGATTACCTAGGCACGGGTTTGCAAGCTATTGTGTCATTGTGTTCAGGCCGGTTTTTATGACTCAGGCCAAGGGTCAGAGCCTACTTAAAATTTTCCTATTCTTTCAGGTGGTTTCGGGGAAACTGAAACTCAGGCCCTCTGATTTCTGAGGCTTTCTGGGGCCTGTCATGGCGTTAGTTTGGTCCTTTCATACCCAGAGTCAAAATCCAGGTAAAATCTTACTTTCTCCAAAAAACCCAGCACTACTCCCAGCTAGAAATGCCTCCCACTTAATTTCTGCAACATAAACACCCCTGACTTTGGACCCTTAACTACAATGCCTTATGCATAGATTCTGACAAATGTGCTTTCCCTCGCCAAGCAGATCATCAAAACTTGAAGGCCAGAATTCTCTGTATCTACCCTGCTGATTAAGCCTTCTCTACACAGGGGGTTTAGACCTTCTCGAGCAGCAAAGAGGGACAACGAGAGCAAACCAGGAGCCATTGCCGTGATCAACACCATTCCAAGCAACCTCAGAAATCCGCAAGGTGGAAGAGCTTCTTTTATTCCCCCAAGACTGATGGGCAGAACAGGCATTTCCCTGGATATCTATCAACACTTGGCATATGCACACTGCTTGAAAGGCTTCAAGAACTCTCAAGCTAAGATTTTTTTAAATGAGCCTTCTGGCATAACAGGGAGGGATGAGGCTTGAAATAGTACTATATTGGTTTATAGATTGAATACATCATTTCACTACTTAAAATATCAGGTACGGGCTGGACAAAGGCAAAAGCCAGGAAATTTCATTCTTCACAGATGGTATTTTGCAAGTGGAAGACTCTGCTAGCATGAGGGGAATGGGTATAATGGCTGCTGCTTCTTGCAGAAAAGACGATGGCTTCAGCATAACTGGGAAAGGTCTGCACAGCCCGCCGGAGGGGTGGGAGGTGGTGGAAGGAGGGAGCCCATCCCTGATTATATTCAAAGCAACCCTGGATGTGATCACAGCTTGGTGGTTATATTATTTTTAATATCCTTATCAGTTAGAGATGCTTACTGATACACTGATGTATGAAGCAATATGAAACTAGAATTTGCTTGAAAATATGTCAGTAAAAAAGAACAACAAAATGTGGATATTTGTTAAAACTACATCATGGGTACATCGGTAAAATCTCTCTACTTAGTGTGTTTGGAAAGTTTCATTATGAAATATTTTTTAAAAGAGCTACACACTGGGTCAGAAAGTTGCAAACAGCTGAGGTATCCAGCTGGGAGCCTCTAACTGTAGCAGGTGCTCCGGCACCAATAAATAGAAAATTCATGAACCTTTATTGCTCATCGTCCCTGAAGCACTGCTGCACGTAGTGTGGAGGCTCCTCATACTGCGGGGAGAAGTCCGGGGCAGTGACAAACATAGTTGCCATCTTTGTTCTCTGCACACACTTCTCACAGGTGCCCCCCCCCACCTCCATCTCCTCCAAACAGTTGGCAGAATATCAGAGTCACAGAGTGGCTTGCTCTGCACCATACCTGCAGTTTCAAGTACCTTACTGACCACAGTATTCATCATCTTGCTGACCTACTCATGTTCATCTGATTCTACTATTTCAATACACTTCATTCCTACTGAAAACATGCATGGCCACCTCTATTATGGTACATTTCCCACTCCCATTACTTAACAATGTTTTTCATAATATTATGACTATCTCCCCTATTCAGTATTAACGACCCTCCCATCAGCGATTGTCTTTCTAAATTTACTTTCCTCTAAAAAATGAACCCACATCTGCACTGGCCCAAACCCTTTTGTCCAGCCAGAGTTCCCTCAATGCCCAACCCACACAGGAGACCTGGCCCAGCACTGGGCTGAACCCTATGACATGGTCCTCAGTTTTATTTAGTGAGCTACTAGCTGAACACTGGGACTTAAGCATGAAAATTTCATCTATCCAACAGAAAAGTGGTAAGCACTTATATGTCATGTCCTAGATCTATAAAAATAAATAAATTAGATATCAACATTCAAGTTAAAGAAGGTCAAAATCTAACAGGGGAGATAAGCGCATAAACAAATGTAACTGGTTGTAACCAAATGTAACTAGGTATGTATGCAACATCAAAATGAATATATCTCACTTTGACTTCTTGGTTTTAGGAGGTAGGATATGAAGAGGATCTCCCAAAGATGAGAAAACACTTGATTTTGCCTCTAAAAGGCAGAACAGCAGTTTGTTAGGCATATATAAAGAACTGGAGATATAAATTATAAAAACCCTGTGTGAGGCTAGAATAAAGGGAAATCATAATAAAGAAGGTTGGAGGAATAGAATATGAAAGTTCTTAATGCTATAAACTGAGATTTGTTCCACAGAAAACAGAACATCACTGAAAGCTTTTAAGCAGGGCTGTCAAACACTAACCCTGCATTTTAGAAAAATTTCACTGTGGTAAAGCAGGAGATGACTTTGAAGGCTTGAGGGCAGGCAACAGGCAGAGCGATGGCAACGACGCCCCAGTTACAGGGTGACTGTAGCAGTCCAGAGGAAGGGAGACACTGAGTGATGGCTGTGGATTAGACCGGCCCATAAACATACACACCAGGCTCATGTAAGCTTCTGTTTTCTCCCCAGAAGACTGTATGTCCTCTAAAATGTCATTCTGAGAGGGAAACTCTAGGAGCAGATGACACTGACTAGGAAGCTGCAGAAACATGTGCCCTGCTATGCTCTATTACTCATCCCCAGAGACTTCCTGCCTTTCCTTCCCTGCTAAGCCCTCAGCAAGATGAGGCTCTGTGTCTGTGCTGACTTTCTCCCAGCCATTTCTTGGCTTCTTTCTTCCTGATTTTGAGCTCCAACCTTTATTACTCTTGAACTCTTGGTTCTGCACTGGAAAAGCTCCTAATTCCAGAATGATGGCCAAATGGACAAAACACATTTTTGTCTGAGTGGACATGAATGTGACAATGACACACAGCCATTGTGGTATACGAAAATCAGGACAGATTTTGACAAAATGGAAAGCTTTCTGCCTGCTATCTTGTGGATATTTTAGGATCTGGAGAAACAGCCATGCTCTGTCTTAAAATGTTGTGAATGCCCAAGTGAGACTGAATGCCATTTTGATAAATGAGCCATTTAGACTGATGGTTCATATAACATAATTATTTGGTTGGTTGCTCAAGAATTTGTTCAATTCATTTTTAAAGTTCATTGGAAGTTAGTTTTGGCCAAGTACTTTGCAAACTTTTTTGGGATATTAAGTTCCAAGTGGTAAGGTCCTTGGCAAGTATCAGTAGGCATGGCAAAGGTGTCAGGAGCATTATATGTTTAATTAAATAAGTGTTTATTGAGCACTAATGTAGGTGTATTCCATTCTAGGATAAACACTGATGTATAAGAGTGTACACTCTTCAAGAGATACAAGCCAGGTGATTCTTCAGTACAGACAATCGCAGAGCCATGGATGAGGTGCTATTTCGTGGTGTGCAATCCCTCCCCTGCTGCATGGCCAGTGTTTGTTTCGGTTAATTCATCTTTCTCTTCCTGGAGCTTTGGCCACTTCTCCCCCATCTCTTTTCTCTAACTTCCAAGAACCAGGACATTGTTTGCAGCCATCCTTACCACCCACCTTCAGCACTGTCCGCCAGTCAGCACCTTATCTAAAATACCTCTTCCTCTAAAACTGCCCTGTCCTCCTCCCCTCCAATTCCCTCCAAACAAGACCACTAACTATTTCATCTTCTCAGCTAGGTGTTATAGGAAAAGAAGTCAAAATGCCTGATTAAACCAATTTGCACTAAAGTATAGGTAGTAGGAACCTTAACTTCCATAGCAGCTTTTAGAAGAACCTGTTATTCCAAATGAACCTCTGATTGGTGGGATGCATGAGGGAGTTATTTTTGAGGTGTGTGGAATTATATTTTTTCCTCATCTATTCATACTGACCACAGCCCCTACATCCAATGTTTTTTCATGCAGAGATTCCCATCTAATTTGTCTAAAGACAATGCACGCTATCACCCCAGTTCACTAGGTTATAAATAAGGAGCCTCAGTAGGAAATCTGGCTTGGCTTTACATTCCTTAACAATCTATAGTTGAGTTCATTCTCTAGAGTCATGTGCACACATTTGGACTTTTTCTAGATAGGCTTTTATGGCTCCTGGTCAACAAAGAAGTTATATTGATATTTTACTGTATTGCTATCTTTGCCAAATAGCTAAAATATCTAGCTTGGTAATTAACACTAGGGAAAAATATTGTTGAAGTCATAACCACAATGCATACCCTCTTATGAGAATAATTAGTAGGGAGAGCACAAATAAAGGAGTGAGACACATCAGCTCCTTGCATACAGACAAATATGCCCATAAAAAACCCAAACATTACCCATTTTTAAAAAGGGAACATGTAGGAAACACGCACATGTGTGCACACACATACACACAGGCAGTTTCCCACTAATGCCCTGTAGTCAGTTCCGCCAACTTCAGTTCAGATTGCTGTTTCTTTGATTGCACACTACATGAAATCACAGTTTGCATTCAGACACTATGTTGTAAGAAAAATATATATCTTTGAATATTAAACACACATTGAGCACATACAGTGGAATTCCCTTTAGATAAATGCCTAGACAGAGTCTACTGATTTTTTGCCTTTTCACCCAACAACTCTCATTCTATCCTCACAGTGCCTCCAAGCAACAGAATCACAGCACTAAGGTATGAAAAAATTGAAAAGACTTTTGTGCGGTAAATGGAAGTTTTCACCCAGAATTTCCGGAATTTCCCTCCTGGCCTTAGTCCATTTACACACAAACGGATGTTTACCACGGCAGAGTGTCCAGTTGACCGGGGCAAGGGGCGGGGACAAAACAGCCTCCCCTCCGTTCCTGGCACCTAATTGGTCAGGTGCCCACCAGTCACTGGAAGGGGCCAGCAGGGGGAGCAGAGTGCACAACACAGCCGGGGGACTGACTGTGCGCGGCCTGGCTGGGGAGCACAGCCAGCCATGAGAAATAAACCCCTTTAACCCAACCTGTCCTTCCCCTTGCCCTCCTTCAGTTTCATCAGATTCACAGGAACTTGCCCCAGAAGTGGAAGCCCCTTGCTCCCAGAGCTACACTTTCCCTTGGGGGCACTGTAGCAGGACTCAGTTTCCTGGCTAGGTGGGCTGAGTCCAAACCTGTGTTACATTCCTACTACAAAACCTGAAAACAAAGCTAAAGTTAACAGAAGGACCCTGGAAAAATCAAACCTCAGATACAAGGCCAAGTTCTACAACCTTATCACTCAACAAATCTTCAGTGAGTTTCTTCTCTGTTCCAGGTAGCAGGGAGGCTCCGGTGGTACAAAGGTGAACAATAAGGTGGGGTCCCTGCCTGCCTTCCCAGGCTCACAACTGAGGTGGTCACATAAACAGGTGGTCACAGGACAGTGTCATAATGGGTGTTGGGACAGAGACAGGCTGCAGGTCCAGGGCAGAACAGGAGTACCTACATCACCTAAGAGTGGGGGCAGGGGAACAGCAGGGAAGGCTACTTGGAGAAGGTGGCACCTGGGATGAGATTTTTTTTTTTACTTACAGTTTTTTCTTTTTTTTTACTTTGTATTTTTATGTAATTTCAGGCTTATAAAAAAAACTTGCATGAATAATACAAAGAATTTTCATATGCCCTTCATCCAGATGTCCTAACTGTTCTTATATCACAATATACTGTCTCATATATACACATACACACACACATATGCATTTACAAATGTATACTTTTTAAACCATTTGAGAGTAACTTGTAGAGCTGATGTACCCTTTACTGTTAAGTACTCCAGTGTGTGTTTCCTATAAGCAAGGACATTCTCTTTCATAGCCTACAATGAGCAAAATCAGGAAATTAATACTGTTCTAATATTATCTTCTCTACAGACATTATTCAAATTTTGCCAATTGTCCCAGCACATACTTTACCATAAAATAAACTCCCAGCCCGTGCACTGCACCCAGTTATTGTGTCTGTTTAGTATCCTACAGTCCGGAACATAGCTTTGTCTTTCGTGACCTTGTCATTTTTGAAGTGCACAATCTAATTATTTAGTAGGAAATCCCTCAGTTTGGTTTTGTCTGATGTTTTTTCATTATTAGATGTAGTGTAAGCATTTTTAGCACAAATGCCACAGGGGTGATACTGTGTTTTCAGATAAGTTTTGAAGAATGAAGAGGAATCAGGCTATATAACCTATCACCAGATTAATTTATTTTTACATTCCAACTTGGGAGGATGGAAGATGGAAGGCAAAGGGAAAGGTCATACTATTGTTAGCTAATATTTATTAAGTACCTATTAAGGGTCAGGCACTGTTCAGAACGTATTATGTAAGTTAACCCAATCACCTCACAAAAACTGTTCCCTTCCCATTTTTCAGGGGTGACAGACTTGGGTACAAAGAGATGACAAAGCTAGCAAGTTGGGCAGCCAAGATTCAAATCCAGGCATACTGACTCTACTACCCAAACTGTCAGCAGAAGAGACTTAGTGAAAGCAAAATCTTACAAAAAGAAAGGCTTGCAAGGGCTTCAGAACCAGCTGGCTTCCAGAACAACGTGTAATGGCTGGACCAGGTACTGCTCTGATGAGACTGTGGCTTATGGCCGTGGCGCTCCTGCCCTCTGCTGGCAGAATCCACTTATTGCATGCTTTTGAGTGCTTTCTGCTCAGCTGAAGGGAGCACCTCCACACAGGATAATCATCACTGAAATTTCTGCAAAACTCCTGAATTATGCCTGACCTATGAATGTGCATCCAGAAGAATCTGGCATTCTTTCCATTCTTCTTCCCTGTGCCTCTCAGCCTTCCCCTGTCCCCCTTCTGCCACATTCTAAAGGTTGCTCAGCAGAATAAATCCTTGAAATTCCGGGGAGAGGAAATCCCAGGGCAAAATACCTCTAAAAACCAAAATCAGTCAAAGGGAGAAATAAAATTTTAAATCCGTTTATTGATTACAAACTGCAGTCCCGGGCCTCCTCTCTTTCCTGCTCTAGCAGAAGCAAAACTGGCCCTCCCCCTCACCTCTCAGGTACAGATAAGCCCTGCTGCAAGTTGCACAGGTAAAATTACCCATTGATATGGAGATGAACTTCTCTCCACCCTGGAGGAATGATGCAAATGCACTAAAGCCATACTTCTTTACACCTCTGAACACCTACTGATACGCAGATGTTCTAAAGCCAGGTGAGATATTCTGGAAATATTACAATTTTACCCACAATCCTAAACCCTATTCTCTCCAGTTGCTTTTATGAAACTTCCCAAGAGAGTTTTTTGGAAACCATGACAAATCTGGAATCCACTAAAGCAGTAACGAAGCTAAAGTTAAATTAATCAGAATACAATCCCCAGACAAGACAATCATTGCTGCTGAGAAACCTATAGGGAGGGTGTTTGTCCTTGGAAAATATTTGAAAATGATCCCGCATGGCTGAAGCCAGTCAGCTCACAGTAGGCTCTGGAGGGCCTCTAGGATCAAATCACTAGGCAAATAAGATGATGGAGAGGAAAAATTCCTCTGAATGCATCCTAAGTAGCCTCTATTTTCAATCAAATTTCCCTTTTCTTCAGAGGTAAAAGACTGTCCCTAGGAGATACAAAAACCCCTGAGGTTTCCACAAAATTCCATTGTTTTCTCTAGTAAGGGGAAGAAGTGGAAAATAAATCCAGACTGATATGTAGAGACATGTCCCCTTACTCCAGTGTGTGTTTCCTAAAAGCAAGGACGTTCTCTTCCAGAACGTACAATTAGCAAAATCATGAAATTAATAGTTCTAATACTATCTTCTCTGCAGACATTATTCAAATGTTAAGAATGGAATGAATCTTAAAAGGCTGGCACACTGATTCATTCCACACACACCAGAAGGAGGCCTAGCAAAATTTAAAGAAAAAAAAGTGTGTGTTTAAATTCTGAAAATATATTGTATTTAAAAACTAGCTCATTCTGCCTTGATGGCAAATACAGTTAAGTCAGTGGCCATTATTTTAAGTTATTTCTAATCTCCAAGAAGAGCAAACTCTCTGCTGGAATTTTGGGAATGCTGATGCATGGAGATCTTGTGTGAGTATTAACCTTCTAAATTCTAGACACCTGTCTGTCCAGCTGTTAGATTGGGAGAGACACAAATACACATTTGCATATGCTGTCACCACACAGAGGGCTGAAATCTCTGCCCACAGGTCAAATCAACTCAGTAGATAAATGCCTCTTGGAAAGTGGTTGGGCTAAGCAAACCCGTCACTTCAAGGACTTCTTGTTCATTTTAATGAAGTTCCATGATGAATTAATCCAAATGCCATACCTTCAGTCAGTCTGGAAACCAATCTGCATCAGTTATCTCTGGCTACAACAGTGTTGCTTAACAACCACAAACCCCAGTGGCCCACAGTGCTACTTATTGCTCCATGTCTAGGGTTGTCAACTGGATGGCCTTGCTGATGTTGCCTGGGCTCTGTCACATGTCTGTGTCTCTCACCACTCAGCCCTCTGGGCCAGTAATGGTTTTGTGACAGTGTGTCCAGCAAGTGCACAAATAGAAAACAAAATGCCTCCTTTAGACCCAGGCTTAGAAAAGCATACCATAACTTCTGCTGCATTCTATTAGCAAAGTAACTGTCTCAGGAAATGTCCAGATCCAAGAGAAATAGACTCCCTTTTCATCGAGAAGAAATGCAGTCTCAGGGCAAAGGGTGTGGATACAGGGAGGCAAAAAAGAATTAGGACAAGGACTGTAATCTATATGAGGCCCAAAAGAATAAATAAAATCTGGGTAACTTTCTACTTTCTCAGTGTACTCTTCTCAATGGATGAGAAGATCTTCAAACAATGCTCTGAAGATTACCCTGGTGAGATTTAGTGAAGAGGAATCTTAAACTTAGAGATAACTTTTCTCCCTGTGAGATCTGGAACACCCTGGCTACCTGAAGATGTTATAGCAGAGCTTTTTGGAGATATAAAATGCTACTTTATGCCAACAATTTCTCATCTATCTGGTCCAAACATTCTAAAGTTTAAGAAAAGGCAGGAAAATGTCCGTTTTGTCTCCTACCATATCACAATCTCTGGTCATAAAATATATGCTCATCTACTTATTTTTTGAAAGTTTAGAAATGTGTGACAATCTAAGATTTCAAAAATTAGAGTAATACATGTTAACTTCTTGATAAATTGCAATAGGAGTATTTCTAGGTGAAAATCAAAGCAGGCATACCATCTGAAAATTTTTTTTACTTGTAAGAAGGAACTAAAGAATACTAGAATACTTTTCCAATTTGGTACTTGCACAAGAACAGACACATAGATCAATGGAACAGAATAGAAAGCCCAGATATAAACCCAAAATATATGCCGAAATAATATATGATAAAGGAGCCATGGACATACAATGGGGAAAAGACAGCCTCTTCAACAACTGGTGTTGGCAAAACTGGACAGCTACACGCAAGAGAATGAAACTGGATTATTGTCTAACCCCATACACAAAAGTAAACTCAAAATGGATTAAACACCTGAACGTAAGTCATGAAACCAAAAAACTATTAGAAGAAAACATAGGCAAAAAGATCTTGAATATAAACATGAGCAACATTTTCCTGAACATATCTCCTCAGGCAAAGGAAACAAAAACAAAAATGAACAAATGGGATTACATCGAACTAAAAAGCTTCTGTACAGCAAAGGACACCATCAGTAGAACAAAAAGCCATCTACAGTATGGAAGAATATATTCATAAATGACATCCAAAAAGGGGTTAACATCCAAAATATATAAAGAACTCACATGCCTCAACACCCAAAATGCAAATAACCTGATTAAAAAATGGGCAGAGGATCTGAACAGATACTTCTCCAAAGAAATTCAGATGGCCAACAGGCACATGAAAAGATGCTCCACATTGCTAATCATCAGGGAAATACAAATTAAAACCACAGTGAGATATCACCTCACACCAGTTCCAAAAGACAGGGAACAACAAATGCTGGTGAGGATATAGAGAAAGGGAAACCTGCCCACACTGCTGGTGGGAATGTAAATTAGTTCAACCACTGTGGACAGCAATACGGAGGTGATTCAAAAAACTAAAAATAGAACTACCATTTGACCCAGGAATTACACTCCTAGGAATTTACCCAAAGAAAATAAGATTCCAGATTCAAAAAGACATATGCACCCCTATATTTATCACAGCACTATTTACAATAGCCAAGATATGGAAGCAACCTAAGTGTCCATCACTAGATGAATGGATAAAGAAGATGTGGTACATATACACAGTGGAATATTATTCAGCCATAAGAAGAAAACAAATCCTACCATTTGCAACAACATGAATAGAGCTAGAGGGTATTATCCTCAGTGAAATAAGCAGGCGGAGAAAGACAGCTACCAAATGATTTCACTCATTTGTGGAGTATAACAACAAAGCAAAACAGAAGGAACAAAACAGCAGCAGACTCTCAGATTCCAAGAAGGGACTAGCTGTTACCAAAGGGAAGGGGTTGTGAAGGATGGGTGGCGAGGGAAGGACAAGGGGATTAAGGGGCATTATGATTAGTACACATAACGTAGGGGGGTCACAGGGAAGGCAGTACAGCATGGAAAAGACAAGTAGTGGCTCTATAGCATCTTACTATGCTGATGGACAGTGACTGCAATGGGGTGTAGGGGGGAACTTGATAATACAGGTGAATGTAATAACCACAATGTTGCTCATTGAAACCTTCATAAGATTGTATATCAATGATACCTTAATAAAATAAAAAAATTTAATACTTTTCCTTATTTATTTATTTGGTTTTTTTGCTCTTGGCTTTTGAAGGACCTTGCTGAATTTTCTTATTTGTATATGTTCATATAATGACTATTTAGTTCTCAAATGACTGGGTTTTAATCAAGGCATTATTTCCTTCCTTCTCAGTCTTTTATTTACCTTCTTCCAAACATTACTGTTCTGCTACCTCTGTAGATATAATATTTAAATGGAAAGTATAAAACCCCTCTTCACTTAGTCTGCAAATTTATAATTTAAGGAGCGAACCTAATATTTTCACCATTTCTCTTTCCTGTACTATATTCCAAGTAATTTTGCCAAGAGGAAAAGCAAAAACGTACTCTTGTTCCTTTTTTCTTTTTTCTTGTTTAAGTCAAGATTAGAGTAACAACATGATGAACCATAATATGCTTCTCCTGGTATTTCTGTCTTGCTAGATCGATGATATACCAGGCAACCCAATTTTTCCCAAAGGATAGGCACACATTCAAAATATTAAGCCCCTAACAGAGACAAACACTGAAGCAATTAAATCCCTTCCTGTTACTTCCCAAGTCCATAGAATCTCTTCTGTCCCTTGACCATTGATCAGCTCATTTCACTGTCGTACAAGTTCTTTTTTACTCCACCTGAAAGTCTGCTTACCTTTTAGTATATCAGAATGTAAAAAACAATTTCAAGGAATAAAAACCTTGTCCAATAACTTATCTCTGTTAAAGTCTGCTTACCTTTTAGTATATCAGAATGTAAAAAACAATTTCAAGGAATAAAAACCCTGTCCAATAACTTATCTCTGTTAATGCCAACCATATTGATTGCTTGACCTTTACTAAGTCTACCGACGAGATGGTGTATAATGTTTGGAGATTAAAGATGGTGACTTATTTCTTTTCTAAGTCAAATTTAAACTCTGACTACCCAGAACCAAACCCTGAACACAGCCTCAACCTGTCCCCAGTTCACACCGTTCCCTCTGACATTTGGACACCACTTACTGATTGAATTTTATCAGCTGTCATTCAAGGACACCCAGCTTTAGCTGGACTGGCATTGAAATGGCAGCTTCCCAAGGGCCTGAGAGTGACCCAATTTGACACAGATGTGGATAATATTTCTGCTGGAACAAATGGGCTCAGTGAGGTTATCAGTTTAACTGATAATTCTCATCCAATTATGATCATCACAATTAACACACAGTTTTAGTAACAGAAGCATTCAGAGTTAAGGGTTTTCCTTATCAAGAAAGGAAATAGAATAGAAATCACTTAGTTTTCACATTTCCAAGGAGTTAGGGTGTGAAATCGATGAACTAAAATCTATTTGTAACATATGAGTTGTTAGGTCAGTGATGCAGGAGCAGCACCGGTGACCATAAACCCCACCACCACCCACCCCCCCACACACACACAGATTAGATGATGTCCTGGTTAAAAAAAAAGTCTTTGCAAAGTCTGATTATGACACTTAAAAACTAGCCTTAGCTGCATATCAGCTCGGTTTTGTTCAGCTTGAAATTAAAAGAATTTTCCATCTTTCAAAAAGGATTTCTAAGCACCTTAAAAATGGCAAATATTTTTATAGTTAAGCACATTGCTCACCTTTGACAGCATATTTGGAAGTCTTTCATGACCTCAACAATCAAAGACAACCCCTCTATTTTCAATTAGGGAGCAAGGCATTCCTCCCAGCTTACTATCCACAGCTAGATATGACTATAACCTTGTCTTGTGAGTGGGTTTAGGCCCTGGACAAGTTCAATGTACAACAGAACACTAGGGGTGAAAGGGTTATACCCAACTTTATTCCCAGAGAGGGGCAGGTCAATCACTAGAATCCTATCCACTCAGAGCGAGTCTGCGTGCATCAAGCCAGTCTCTGCATCTGGGCCTCTCTGCCCCCCACAGCTGTGTTAGTCTCTCTCCTTGGCACTGCCACCACTCCAGTCTCGTCTCTGCTCTCCTGCAGCCTTGCAGCCATGCCACCATGTCACCCACAGCACTGACAGAGCTCTTTATATAGAGACAATAGCAATGTATTGCCCACAAGTGTGTAGTGAGCAAGCCAACCAGAGCCAGGTGAGAATGGTGGCCTCAGGAACCTTCACTTTCTCCACAAATCTCCAGTTAGTAGACATAATCAGTGGAGCACCACTGTTGACACAACATAAAATTTAGAGTAAAACATCTTAACATCATATATGCTTTAGTTTTGAGTGCTTGCAAACTGTAAGACGCTGGCCCCAATACATTTCGAGCAGTGTCTTATATCCTAGGAAATTTCATTATGGTTTCAGTGAGAACAAGAAGTGACAATGGAATGTTCTTGGGGTAAAAAGGTTTATACTCGGCTTTATTCTCCCAGTGATAGGTCTAGCACTAGAATCACATCTGCATGGCTGCAGGAGAGGAGAGACTGGAGTGGTGGCAGTGCCGAGGACAGAGACTGAGACGACTGCTGGGGCAGAGAGGCCCAGAGGCAGAGACTGGCTTGCTGCACGCAGACTCGCTCTGAGTGGACCGGACTCTAGTCACTGACCTGCCACCATGGGAATAAAGTTGGGTACAAATGCTTTCACCCAAGAACGTTCCATTGCCATTCTTTGGTCACACTGAATCCATAATGAAGTTGCCCAGGGCTGCAAGACAGTGATATAAAAAGAAATTATAAAGCAAGAGAAATTAAAAAGGGTCAACTTCTGAGGCACTGTCACCCTGACTGCTCAATTTTCTGTCTGATCAGCGTATTTCCTCATTTTCTAAGACAGGCTTCTGTTATGTCTAATCAAAACACTGTTAAGAAATTAAGAAACATTTTTAAAGTGAGAGCAGAGGTACCAAACTCTTCTTTCACCACATGTGGCTATTTTTACCTTGAGGTAAACCATTTCTAGTCCAGGGGAAAATTCCTTAGCTTTCCACTATAAACAACTTAAAACTAAATTCAAAGTATTGTATTGAATAAATAAAAATGGATACCCCCCCCCGTTATTTCTCTTTGCATACAGATTTACAGTTATGGATTACTTGCACACTTTTAAATCCATGTAAATGGGCCTTGGTCTTCTCAGTGGCAGAAACAGTTGATGTGTGTTCAGAATGCAAATTAAGTTTCAGGTTAGACTGGACAAAATATTTTAAGATGGTAAACTGAGCCATGCCCCTCACATACACACAAGAAAAATTTCTAATAGACATACCTAAGTCACTTTTTTTTTTTTACAAATCCTACTCTCTCCTCTGCACAGAAAATCCAAATTTGACTTATTTATCTAGGACTGTTACTTACATTTCCCAGCCTCAAAAGAGGGTAAACACTGAGGTTAATGACATGTCTATAAAATAGCAATGATATGTGATTCCACTATACACATATGTATGTACATAAACACATCCCATATCAAAAAGTTACTAATCTTTCTCTCTTCTATCTCATTCTCATACATTTTCTTACATCTACTCTCTTGCCAATGAGTTTCAGCCCCAGACAAGTTCACTATGGATTCAGTGTGACCAAAGAAATGACAGTAGAATGTTCTTGGCATGAAAGGGTTATACCCAACTTTATTTCCATGGTGGCAGGTCAATCACTAGAATTCCGTTCACTCAGAGCAAGTCTGCATGCAGCAAGCCAGTCTCTGCCTCTGGGCCTCTCTACCCACACAGCTGTCTCAATCTCTGTCCTCAGGGCCGCCACCACTCCAGCCTCTGATCTGTTCTCTTGCAGCCATGCCACCATGTCGCCCAGAGCGCTGGGTGAAATTCTTTATATAGAGTCAATAGCAACATATTGCCCACATGTGTATAGTGGGCTAGCTGACCAGGGCCAGGTTAGAACCTGACCACAGGAACCTTCACTTTATCCACATCTACATTCACCAGCTGCTGCAGACACTTCTTATTCCATTTTACACTTTCTTCACCTTTAAATGGTACAGCAAGAAGAAGGGTTAAGCTGACATTCACATAAACTGATTTTAATTCTCCACTGGGACTAAGGTGTTATTCAAGAAGTATTATATACTCTGGTCCCTAAGATAAAATATCCTTTAAAACAATTCTGAATGGATGGCATGTGTAACACAGAAGTAGTTAGGACCTGCAAAAAAAGATGTCTCTTTCTGGTATTTTCTTGATAATAGAACAGGTGTCTATTATGCATATGCTAATTTTTCTAGCAACTGATGTTTCTTATAAAGAGGAAATTGATCTTTGTTTTTCTAGCATCCATTCATCATCTAGTCAGTTTTTCCATTTCAGAGCTTCTTATTAATAATGAGCTCTATCTATTAATATGTGCTCACCGTATCCCATACACTGTTAAGGACTTTACACTGTAATCTTGGCACTTTATATTAGCTCATTTAAATAGCATAACAATCTATTGTCACAATCATTTTACAACTGTAAAAACTGAGTTTTTGAAAAATTGAAAGTTGGTTCACCCAGCTTTGGCTGGCAATGACAGAGCTAGATTCCAAACTCTGAAGCTCCAGAGTCCATATATTAAACTCCATGCACTGTAATTTACTTTGAAAACTGTAATCCCAGCAAAAAGCCCAAAAAGAATAAGATGGCAGAAGTTTTTCAAAGTCTAATGAGATCCAAATGTCAACTAAAGCTTCCCATAAGACCTATTCATTACAATTATCAGCTCTTGCTGGCTTACAAATAGGTTAAAGAGTAAATTAGCTGAAGTAGATTTAATCACTTAAATGGCTTTTTTTTTCCTTCAACAGGTGATTTGTTTCACCAAAAGCAAATCCTGCCAAGAGAATTAGATAAAAAGAAACCTGTAATTGAATGGTTCTTATCTAGTCTTCCTGGAAGTTAGCAAAATTGGATTCATGGTTTCTGTCCCTTTACCTATGGAAAAACTTAATATTTCAACGAATATAATAAAGAAAAAGAGCTAACAGTGTCATTTTTCTTGTCTTCTATCTTTACCACGTTCAGCTCTTTGCAACTGGGTTAGTAATACCCAAGAGCATGTATGCTGCTGTCTTGCCAATGGGTTTCAGCCACAGGCAAGCTCGCTATGGATTCAATGCAACCAAAGAAATTGACTGCAGAATGCTTCTTAGGGTGAAAGGGCTTATTACCCAGCTTGTTCTCCTGGCAGCAAGTCAAGCATTAGCGTCTCTGCCTCCGCCCAGAGCACTGGGCCGAGCTCCCCATATAGCACAATAAACACTTATTGCTCAAAGGTGTGGAAGTGGTAGCCTAGCAACAGGCCAGTTACATCATCATGTGGTTTAAGTTCAGTGAGGATCCTGGCCATAGGAACCCCAACTTTCCCACACTCCACCCCTCCAGGATTCTCACCTTACAATCTACATGCTTTCCATCTTCTGCAATGGTCCCTGTGCAAGAAAGCTGGAGCACTGTAACCAGATTCCACAATAGCAGCAGAGGATAACAACTTAGAGATAATAAAAAATTAAGATACAGGTAACAAAAATTACAATAATCCTCATGCCAGAGGAGGTTCCTAATAACAAAAATTATAATAATCCTCAAGCCAGAGGAAGTTACCAATCCACAAAGACTTTAAGGGCAATAAGACACAGTTTTAATGCCACCAACATAGGCAAATCTTGTCCATCAGGTAAGATGCATGCAAGAGAGTGGTCCTGTGTGGGCTCAAGTGAGGTTGGCTCACTTTCCAGCAGGAAGTTTTGCAAACACACAGGCCAGACTCATGGCTCTGTCTCTGAGCTCTGCCTCTTTGGTCTTAATGGCTGGAACTGCTGCTCTGGTTTCAGCTGTTGCCATAGCTCTAGTAAGATCCTATTTGACTTCCCATCTAATTTCCTCCCATCTGCTCCTGCCCATACTGAATCAACCCACATCTGGGTCCTCATGACCTTCATGGGGTCCTGTAAGTTCTTCTTGTGAGCAACAGGTCTTATTTCTTTCCGGATTCTCATTGCTTCACCCTCTCCTAAGTCTGCTACTGTATGTGTCACCTCGCTTATGGGATGCCCTAAGTGAGGGGAAAGAATGGCCACTAGAGACCCAAAGAGGGATGTAGGAGCTGTCTGAAGTACAATATTTCTCATCCCAGTAGTGAAAATCTCTTCATCTGGGCCATAATTCTCTGGACTATAGATGGCATTTCTCATGCCTAGCTCTCGTAGCACCTGTTGGGAGTTCAGCATACGTCTGCCATCTAACAGGAGAGGATAGTAGATCATCGGATTGGGCCACACAGCACGAAGTGCAGCCATGAGCCAATCGAGGAGGGAGTGACTCCCTGGGGTCTGATGTGCATTTTGTAATCGCTGCCTCAAGGCAGGCTGCACTGTCAGGGAAGATAGCTTTCCCATCTCTGACCCCGACAGAACAATTCCATCCACCCCTAGGTCCCACAGACACAGAAGCCAGGCTGATATTGATTCTGAGGGCTTCTGCCTAAACCAGGAGCCCAAATCCACCAGCTCAGCCTGAGTATAGGGGCAGACCATAGAGTGCTCCACGACCTGGGGAGGGGGCTGCTCCTCTCCTTGGGGAACTTTCAGCTGCTGGGTCTTTATTTTCTTTACAACCACTGGGCATGCTTTCAATACAGGAGGCGCCAGTGCCTCCAGCATCACGCCTTCGTCTTTCTCCAGCTCCTCCATTTCTGGGGCTGATGGCACCTTTCTCTCCCTTCCCCCAAGTGCCTCCTCTGCTACAACCTTTACCTTTTCTACTGTACCTTGCAGCAACGCTACCTCAGTCTTCAGAAGGTCTCTTACCTTCAGCTCAATGCTTTGCAGCTGACGTTCTTGTACCACCTCCGTCTGTGCTTCCCTCAGGAGTTCATCTTTTTCCTTGATGGCCTCTTCCTCCTTCAGAACACCTGGCAGCACTGCTGTCTCATCTCCAATGGCACCTTGCTGCCCGTGCTCTTGTATCAATGCCATCTCTTTCTTCAGGGAATCCACAAAAGTGTGCAGCTCATGTTCTCGTGCTGCTTCCTCTTGCATCAATGCCATCTCCTTCCTCAGGGAATCCACAGACGTTTGCAGCTTGCATTCTCGTGCTGCCATTTCTTGGGTCTCCTCTGTAGACCTTTTTAATACTGTGAGAAGCAGCCAACCCACAGTCCCCGCTGCCTCACGGGCACTCTGCTTCTCAAAGGATCTGCTTACTATATGAAGGGCCACCCCTACAGCCTCAGGTGTCACCTCCACTTGCCTCCAGTCCTGGGATGGGGCCCAGTCCTCTAGGAGGCAAGCCACCTCAGACCACATACCCATTGGGGGACAATCCACTGCCTCCCCATTCACAGGGGCAGCCCGCTGAAGCACCCCTCCCATAAGGGCAGCTTGTCTTTTTCCTTGGTCAACAATGAACCCTGCTGACTTTTGCAAATTGTCTTGCCAATGGGTTTCAGCCCCAGGCAAGCTCGCTATGGATTCGATGTAACCAAAGAAATTGACAGCAGAATGCTCCTTGGGGTGAAAGGGCTTATTACCCGGTTTGTTCTCCAGGTGGCAGGTCGAGCACTGGCGTCTCTGCCTCCGCCCAGAGCACTGGGCCGAGCTCCCCATATAGCACAATAATCGCTTATTGCCCAAAGGTGTGGAAGTGGTAGCCTAGCAACAGGCTTGTTACATCATCAGGTGGTTTAAGTTCAGTGAGGATCCTGGCCATAGGAACCCCCACTTCCCCACAGCTGCTCAAAAATATGGACCTTGACTCTACAAGTTAGTTCATGATTTTTTTTTAATCAAAGCAGTATAGTTCTCCCAGTATTATGTTATTCCTTTACCCATGACATACACAGATTTCATCAATCCAATACTTGTTCAATAGTTACAAATAAAAAAGTCTTTCTTCTTAGAGAATTCAGATGATGGTTTTCTTTTGAACTTAGAGGAAAGAAAGGACTAAAGAAAGAATTGGATGAGGAGGTAAAATTTCCAGTAAACTTATTTTAGATAAAACCTGGAACCTGCAATTAGAATCATGAGTGCTGAAATGAGTTTCCCTTGCTGGCAAAGCATGAAAAGAAACCACTACAACTCTGTAGCATTTGACTCCTGTTCCTCTGCTTGTCCGTCTAATTTAACAGATAATTACTGAATGCTTCTTACTGTATGGAGCTTACGATGCTGGTAGGAGAGTCAAACCTGAGGACTCCTCTAATCTTATAGACCACAAATAAAAGTATAATCTTCCACAAATCTGTAGAATTGTATTTCCCCAGGAAAATTCCATGAAACACCATCTGTCCAGAGTTCTCCAGTGTTCCATAATCTTGGCCAATTCCATTCTCTTCTCAGAATTTTCACTCCTTTGGAGAGTAACAGAAACCCAGCCAAGAATTATACCTCTAACTGCTCAGACTGGGAAATGTGGAGCTTCCAGATTGAGCAGATTCTAAGAGCTCGCAAAGGATATGAGTGAGCATAATCCCAGCTCTTCCACCGAGGACAAGATTCAAACCAGTCATGTCCCAAAATCCCCTCTGAAACAGCACTGTGTGAAGAGCAGGAAGAAGCGGGGACCACAGTGTCTTGCTAATGGGTTTCAACCCCAGGCAAGTTCACTATGGATTCGGTGTGACCAAAGAAAATGACAGTAAAACGTTCTTGGGGTGAATGGGTTATATACAACTTTATTTCCACAGTGGCAGGTCATTCACTAAAATCCCGTTCACTCAGAGCAAGTCTGCATGCAGCAAGCCAGTGTCTGCCTCTGGGCCCCTCTGCCCGCACAGCCATCCTCTGGGCCTCTCTGCCTGCACAGTTGTTCCACACAGCCGTCCTCTGCGCCTCTGTCCTCAGCACTGCCACCACTCTAGCCTCTGCTCTGCTCTCCTGCATCCTTGCAGCCACCATGCCACCGTGTTGCGCAGAGCACTGGGCAGAGCTCTTCTATTGAGTCAATAGCAACATATTGCCCACACGTGTGTAGTAAGCTAGCCAACCAGGGCCAGGGGAGAATCCTGGCCACAGGACCTTTCATTTCATCCACACACAGAAAGAGTCCATGTTTGGTGGCAGGAATCCTTCATTGTGAGCAACAGCTAACCCAAATCAGGTTGATTCAGGCAATATGGGGAATTTGCAGGTTCAAGTTGGTGGAAACTCCAGAGTCAAAAGGGCTTTAAGAGCAACTGCATTAAAGATTTCCTCATTGTCTAGCCAATGGGTTTCAGCCCCAAGCAAGTTCACTCTTGATCTTGACTCGTGAGACCAAAAAATGGAATGTTCTTGGGGTGTGAAACGGTTTATATCCAACTTTATTCCCACTATGGCAGGTCAATCACTAGAATCCCATCCACTCAGAGCGAGTCTGCATGCAGCAAGCCGGTCTCTGTCTCCAGGCCTCTCTGCCCCCGAGAGCCATCTCAGTCTCTGTCCTCACCCCTGCCACCACTCTAGCCTCTGCTCTCCTGCAGCTGTGCAGCCCAGAGCACCGGGTGGACCTCTTTGTATAGTGTCAATAACAGCATATTGCCCACACGTGTGCAATGAGCAAGCCGACCAGGGCCAGGTGAGAATCCTGGCCATAGGAACTTTCATTTTCTCTACTCTTTGCTTTCATGTTTCTCTGTGATTCTTTGAGCACTCCTTTGTATCCACTTGATCTTCAGATAGCTGTTTTCATAGACAAAAGAGCACAGCTAACAGAAAGTGAGCTACAGTTCTTTCTCAAACACATACATCCAGGGAACAAGATGACAGAGTTTTCCACAATAACCAAACACGCAAAAACCCTAAACTTTACTCTGACTGAACAAGCCCTGAACCATCACTGTAGCCAAGGGAATATAACCTGCAGACTGGCTTCTGCCCAGGTCAGTAATCCGTCCTTGACCAAGCTTTGTGGCCAGGAGGGAACTCAACCCTGAGTGGCCTAGGCACACAGCCCAGTGCAGGAGACATGGATCATGGAGGGCACAAAATGGGATGAAGTGGAATGGATGCCAGGCAGATAATTAAGGTAATTATTCTGTATAGTTTTCTTTTACTTGCTTGTCTATAGTAATGTTTCCTTCTAACAGAAGCAAGATCCAGCAAGCAAAGCCTAAGATCAGTTGACTCACAATCCATAAAAGAAGTGTAACACTGTTTCCAAATTCTTTCCCCAGCAATCTCAACAACAATGTAGAAACTCAGGTGCTACTCTCATAAAGTTTTACCAGCTCCAGTGAAGGAACCTGGATAATATTGCAGCTACTCTGGCAGCAGCAGCTGGGGAAAGCATCAAAAAACATTACTTTTTCAATTGTCTATGTATTGTCTGCACTTAATCTGCAGCTATCCAGCTGTTAACACTGGAGGACTTCACTCAAAGTAATTCCTTTAGCACCCTGGGCACACTGCCCCGTGTGACCACTGTCTCAGAATGTTAATTAAGAATTCCATATTCAGAGTAGCCTTTGTTAGGAGATGTCCTTAAGCCCAGCAGAGAAGGATGATTTCTCTGCTAATTGCTCTCATTCCCAGATGCTGGGAGGCCTTGTGACAGAACCTATTTGGGGAAAATGCAGGTTTTCCAACTCTTCCTAAATGAACTTATCTGTTCTTTTCAATTTGAGTTCCCCATAGGAAACAATGGCTCTAAACATTAGCACATTGGTCTCAAAAGGCAACATGCTTTTGCTTCTCCATTTTTTCTTTTAGCTTCTAAGCAAGACAGGGTGAGCAAGAGCATGTACTTAGTGGTCCCAATCTTGTATGAGACAAGTCTCCACTAGCTGTGTAACCTACGTTATACCAACTTCCTTATCTGCTAAAGGATAATTTAAAAAGAAAAAAGATAAAATCATGACTCTCTGTAACTCTAGGAGGAAAATCCTGGGGCAAAATACCTTTGAAACCAAAATCAGTCAGAGGGAGAAATGAAGTGGGAGAAACTTATTTCTTACAAGCAGTCGTCCACTTCTGCTCTCCCCTGTCTCTCATGACCCTGCCCAGAAGAAGAGACCCCCACCCAACCTCTCTGGTCCAGATAAGCCCTCACTCACCCTTATAATCACCTATTGATATGGAGATGGACTACTTCTCTCCACCCCTTGGAAACACCTATTGATATGGAGATGCACTTAGGCCAGGAGAGAGATTCTGGAAATTCTGCAATTCTACCCACACTCTCATACAAAGGAATATTAATGAAGAAATCAGTAAGACGTTACAACCAGTTCAAAGATTAATTCAAAGAATTATACCCATGTAGACAATGAGGAATGCTGAACTGAATCTATAAAAAAGAGGCAAAGAGGTCTATTCTCAAGGCAATAACCAACTACATTTTGGACATAATTTATTTGTATTTCTAAGAAGAAGAATCATGGTTATTATCAGTTTTCTGAAGCTTACAAAGTTGTAAATTAGCTCAAAGACAATGAAAGCCATAGGTAACTCTGAAGAGTGTACTAACAGGACATTTGGTAATCTTTTTTGGAGCGGTGGAGGGGTTTGACCATTTAAAAGTCTTTCTGAAGTTTTTTTCTGAAAATGTCTGCCAAGGAAAAAAATCCATCAAGAGAAGAACAAGACAAGCCACAAACTAGGAAAAAAATTTGCAAGAGACATATCTGATAAAGGAATGATATCCAAAATACACAAAGGAACTCTTAAACTCAACAACAATAAATAAACAACACAATTTAAAAACGGGACAAACAACTCAACAGACACTCCACCAAAGATATACAAAAGGCATATAAGCACACGAAAGATTCTCCACATCTTATTGTCATCAGGGAAATACAAATTAAAACAAGATCCCAGTATATACCTACCATAAGGGCCAAATTCGAAAACACTAACACCAGATGCTGGTGAGGATATGGAGCAGCAGGAACTCTCATTCATTGCTGGTGAGAATTAAAATGGTGCAGCCACTTTGGAAAGTAGTTTGGTGGTTTCTTGCAAAACTAAACATACTGTTACAATATCATCTAGTAATCACCCTCTTTGGAATTTACCCAAAGGAATTGAAAACTCAAGTTTTATGACCACGGTCTCTGCAAGCATCCCAAAGGTCTAGCAGAAAGAGCTTTTCTTGGGAAGGGTGTATAATGCTAAAAGGACAGGGTATTGGGAAGAAGGAAGAGTGGGTGGCCTGGTTGGAGAGCTGATCACAGAATGATTTTCCCTGAGGTCAGCTGATTCTGGGAAGTGTACACTAACAAGGGGTTGTTCTACATTTCACTGCTAAAGGGCGACCTCAGGGAAATAATCAGGAACCTGCGGGAAGGAGGGAACCTTGACTAAACTTTGATCAAGTCAAATGAATGGACTTGTTCTTAAGTCAATGGGGGCAAATATTTTGGCCATTTATAGATAAGGAATGCTGATTTGAAGGGTCTGTGTCTGGTCCAGGTACACAAAGGGAATGGAAGGGGGCTTTCTTAGCCTCACTATTTTACAGAAGCACAGAGGACTCTGCTAAAGTTTGACATTGTCAGTCTGCCCTTTTGTTCAACATGAATGAATATCATTCATAGCTGAACAACACAGAGGTGATCATAAGTTGGGTTGAAGTAAGACCTAAGCAAAAGCCTCCTGAGAACCTTGTTCATGCTATTCCTGCAAAAATGGCCGAAACATCTATTGCAAGGTGGTGGTAAAGGTCCGTTGTTTTAGAGTCCTATTTTTGTAAGTATCTTAAAAGAGGTGAAGCCTAGAAAGAAAAAGAGAATTATTATTATAAAATGTTGTATTATAGAGCAGATCCGTGAGGATATCTAGCCCAGTGGATATTCCAGGAGCTGGATAGATGGAAATATTTCAGTTTTGGAGCACTTTTCTTTGAGTTTCTTGAAGCTAAGATTTCAGTGTGCTTGGTAATGGTGTCCACAGTCTTGGTTCCCTCACACATAAGAGTGTGTGTGACCTACGTATTTGGCCAGACTTCTCAAGTGGCCCAGATAACACCTCACCAGGGGAAAACCTGGCCCATGCATGGTGTGCTACAGTGAGGAGTCTTCCAAGATGTGTCAGGTCATCAGGCTTTAGCTCACAGAGCTTCTTCAGATGCTGGTGGAAAAGCCAGCTACATAGTTGATAAGAATATAGGCAGCTAGGTTTTAGGTCTTGGTGAGGTCATGTCAAAAGGGAGGAAGAAAAATCAGAAATATTAGTTCGAAAGTTGCAGCCAACACTGAAGGAAACAAAGAACTGAAAATTTGGTAAGTGTTGGCAATGTGTGAGAAGTGGGAAAGGTGACAGGATACAGCCCAATTCGTAGGTAGGCAACAGTGAGAGAAGAGGTTAATTAAATCTCTCCAGACAAGACAGAGTTTGCCTCTATCAGTTACTGCAACTTACAAAGAAGTACAAAATAGCTCAAAGACAAGGAACAGTCAGAATGTGATAACCCAGGTGTGCTATAGTTTTTTGTTGGAACACAGAATTTCTTTCCATGTGTCAAAAGGGTTGATAGCAACATAGACATCATAGTATCACCTTTGTAGAACTAAGCAGCCTGATGTAAAACATGCCAGATTCTCAATCTTAACATAATGCCAGATACAATAATGCTAAAGAGAATGTGAACTATTATTGTTGCCATAGCAGCTAAAATATCTTTCTTACACCTTGCATGTTTTTTTAATGTTCTTTTTCTATGCAAAGATCTCTTTGCCCATTATCCCACTATTTAAGATAAATACTATCAATAATTTTGTTTATTTCTTTTATCACTGCTTGTATGGATAAAAATTCATAAACCCAAATATCTAATAATAGGAGAATAAAGCAAGTTGTAGTGCATCCACACAATGGTGTCATGGATATTAGCCAAGACAGCCTTAAACTGGTGTCTGTGGAGAGTTTTGATGGTGTAGAAATATATCAAAATACATTAAATTTACGAAGACATAAAATTGCAAAGTAAAATAAATAGGATGGATAAATGATGGATAGATTTACATATGAAAAATAACAAAAACAACAATACTTGTTAGTATCTTTAGACATTCTACGTCCGTTCCCTCTTTATTCAGTAATACGTTCTAAGCATCTCCCCATTGCCACAAATAGTCCTTGGGAACATAAACTCTTAAAGTAATAGCATAAGACATATTCCCTCTATGTTATTTTTCTATTAACCTCTGACTCTCTCATTAAGAATTATGTGGCCGCGGATGGAACATTAAATTGGCAGGCTCATGCAGCAAGGTTGCGAATAAATCTTCATTTGAGACAAAGAAGAGTCTCCAAACCATAAATGCCATGGTGAAAAGAGGACCAGATAAGAGAATTAAGAGAGAGAAAATTGGCTGCCGGAAATATACGGGAAACATTCACATTACGGTCTGGGGTTTGGAATGAGCCACTTTGAAGTGATGGAGGTCCTTCTCCCAGCCCCAAAGGCGAGCCAGAATATTAGAGCAGTCTTTCCATTCCTACTCTTTAAGTACTACCATGAAGATACTTCGATACTGCCCATGTTTTCTCATGCCCCTTTGATTTTGAACAGGCTAGTCTTGTCTGGGACACGCTCTCCTACTCACCCATCTGGCAAACTCCTCTTCATCAAGTGTCAGTTCAAAGCCACCTTCTGCTCAAAGCTGTCCCAGATTTCCTCAGCAAGAGTTAGTGGCTTTTGTCCTGGTGTTCCTCTCTGACTCTGTAGGGACCTTCGTTATAGTCATCATTTTATTGTACAATAACCCTTTGCGAGTTAGTCTTCTTTAGCATATAGTGAATTTCTTGAAGATAAGGTTTTTACCTCTTCACCCCCAGGACTTCACATATTGCTGGTGCTGAAGAATTATGACATGAAAAAAATGGACAAATGAATGAAGTTTTATGATGGAATGAAGTGTAACTTAAATAATTACTTGGAATCAAAAATAAAGTTTTGGGGTATAGCAGTCTAGGCTGCCGAATTCCTAAGAACCACTAACATTCCCATTTTATAGATAAAGAAACTGAAGTGTAAAATGATTAGGTAACTCAAGAAAATAAATTTCAGAGAAGAAATACAAGTGGTCGTCAATTACATGAAAAGACAAATTGAATCAAAATTGTGTTTCACCTACAGACTGGGAGAAAAATGTTATATAATAGACTCTTTAGACATGGTGTAATAGGCACTTTCATATCTTGCTGATAGAATTATAAATTGGAACACCACCAGTTCAGCCCTATGTATCAAAATCACAAATTTATATAACCCTTAACCCAGAAGACCCACTTTTAGAAATTCATCCTACCAAAATACCTATACCTGTATGAAACAAGAATATTCATTGCTGCATAGTTTGTAACAGCAAAAAGTTACAAAAATCCCTTTGTCTGTCCACAGGCTAAATACATTATTTACATCTAGAATAGTGGTTCTCAAACTCTGGTCCCCAGACAACTGCATCAGCATCTCCGGGAAACTCATCAGGACTGCAAATTCTCAGACACCACTCTAGACTTCTTAAATCAGACATGGGGGGTAAAGCTCAGTAATGTGTATTTTAACAAGCCCTCCAGGCAATTCTGAGGCATATCAGAATTTGAAAAATACCAGTCTAAGTAGTGAAGTACCTTGCAGCTCAAAAAAACATGAGGGGGTCTGAATATCCTGTTAAGTAAGATTGCCAAGAGCCTTTGTTAGGTAAGGAAAACGAGATGCAGAACGGTGTCTATGTTACCTTTTGTATAAAAGGGAGGAGGAATGAAATCGTATTTTAATTGGCTTTTGTATACATTTTTTAAAACAGACAGTGTTAAAATGTAAGATGCTAAGAAGAGGGATTACCTATGGCTGAGGGGAATAGGAGGGAGACTTGTAACTATGAGCTTTTTTATACTTCGTGATTTTTTAACCCCATGCATATACTGGCTTTAAGACAAGTACAGATAAATAGTCAAATCCATAGATGATATATAGATAGACAGACTGACTTTTTTTTAAGCATGCCTATCTCCAAAATAGTGGCTAGAAAGGATTACCACCTTAGCTAGTTGCTTCCTACTGCAGCTTTCTCATCAAGATCCTGCAAAAACGTAAGCAGTTTCATCTTTTTTCTTAAGAGTTGCTGATGCCCTAATAACATATAGTAAATAACGCACAGACACACATACACTCTAATGTGCACACACACACATGAAGAAGGACGAGCTGGCTATATAAGCAAAACAATTTTCCAATTGTTATTCCAAGTTTAAAGACATTTCCTGCCCATGTGATGGAGTTCACCTAATTGCAGAAAGACATATCTATTCACCAATTACCTGCCTAAAGTGGGACTATCATTAAGACAGATTTAATCTTAAGGGCCAGTAACAATGCAAACATCAGGTCACACTGACTGATAAGTAAATCAGATAAAACTGCACCTGCTGTATGGTTTATGACCCTGTAATCTGAGCAAAGGCCACCAGTTTAGATAGTTTCAGATCTGCACTACCTGCTGAGACCAAGAAATGTTTTGTGGTGTAATGCTAGATGTCTGTGTCAGTATATTGCTGTTGTTAATTTCATATGTGACCCTTAATAATTGCTAAGAGATTCAGTTGTCCTTTCTATAAAAAAATTAACATATTCCTCACCTATTTCATTGGAATGTGATGTGAATTAATTAAGGACTTTTTTTAACAGTAATATTTTTAGCTCTTCAATTCTGGATGTTAGACAAAAAGCAAACAGCCTTGTCACAAATGTCTTACCATCTTGTCCTATTTTCAATGCAGGGCCACTCGGACAGAGTTAAATCCCAAGATCCCTTCCTGCTGCCAAACTCCAAAATGGAACCAAGAGCAATGACCTCACCTAGATCTCCAGAAGGACTGGAAAATTACAACTCCAGGTGGCTCCTTCTGGCTTATGTCCTCGGGAGACCTTTACAGGCCCTGTGCTGTGGAACACGAGGCCTACACTTGGCACATTCATTATCCCGTTTGCTTTGATCTGACTTTGCCTCCGATAAGTACCTTTGAAGTCCACATATTTCCTGAGACTACTGCCCCGCAGATGCCCAGAATGAGCCATGAGAACTATTAAACTGTGTCTTGACCTGCTGTAGAAGCTCAAATGAACCATCAGTAATAGGATATGAGAGAACCAAGAGAGATCATAGTCAGTGATGGGCACGGCTGCTAACAGGGCACTTCTTATCTATTTCAGAGGCAGGCTGTAAAGATCTTGGAAAATGTTTGCCGAGTGATTTGAACCGTAGAGAAAAAAAATATTAGTGGGATCCTTTGAGACAAAGAAGTGAAAGAGGTTTTTTTTATAAAGCCAGAAAGAGCAAAGGGGATAATAGAAATTCATTTCAACAAATATGTGTTGACTGCCTACCAACCACTGAGCCCTGGGCTCAGTCCCAAGACGTGTGAGGTGCTTACAGGTTCACGCTCTGGAGGAGGATGGGAAGACAAGTTTAATAACAAGGTAGATAACAGTAAATTGCATGAGAGGAGTGTTTCTGTTCTATTGTTTGGTTTTTTTGTTGTTTTAGTTCCCAGCAGCTAGCAACCGTGCTTCACACAGAAGAGGTGCCCAGCAGCACCAAAGACATGAATACGCCAATACTTGGATACATAACACTGGGGGAACATCTTGTTTTGTCCTCTCATGTACTAATCAGCCTCCCTTTCTGGACATTCCGGAGCCTGTAACTTTAATATTGTATCCACCTCTTAAGTAATGCTTGTGAGAAATATCATTTGTAGGGTCTGAAGCTTGTTAGTGGCAACAGTTGCTGCCACTTGGCCTCCATCAGTACAGGGGAAGCTTAGAGCCTATACTGAAATAATATTGCTATCGAGCAAATGTTTGTGTAACCTCCCCTCAAACCCCACCAAATTCACATGCTGAGACCTATTCCCTCACGTGATGGTGCTGGGAGGCGGGGCCTTTGGGTGGTGATTAGGTCACGGTCTGAAGCCCCCGTGAAGGCGATCAGTGCCCTTCTGAATGAGACTCCAGGGGGACCGCGCACCTTTCATCTTGTGGAGACAGAGCGAGAAAACAGCCGTGTGTTAACTAGAAGGCGTGCACCCGCCGGACACCATACCTGCAGGGCCTTCCTCCCGGACTTCCCAGCCTCCAGAACTGTGAGAAATAAACGTTGCTGGTTAAAGCCACTCAGTCTTTGATGTTTTTGTTACAGCTGCCAGAACAAGACAAGTAGAGTTGGCACGTTAGGAATAAGGAAACCAGGTGGTCCCACTTTTGCCCAGGATTTTCTCCCACTTAACAGTGAAAGCCCTGCTTTCTGGGAAACTTTGCTTTCAGTTCCAGGCAAACTGGGATGGTTGCTCACCGCTATTAGGGACTTCCCATGGACTTTTTCTCGTGTATTTTTCATATTTTTTAGTGTCAGAAAATTTAAAGTGTTAGATGACAACTTCCCTGGAATCCAGGCTAGGGATTTCACTTTGACAAAACCTGAAGCCCTTCCCACCTCTCACTTCCCTCCAAAACACTCACACTTTTAAAAGTTATCCAATTCCTATTGCTCCCACCTAAGAATCCCTAATTACTTGTATTTTAAAAGGTTTAGAGCTGAAATCTATATAGAATTACCTAATCTAGTCCTTTTTTTACAGTTGACTATAAATCGGACTCTCGGAGAGGTAGCTGACCAAAATCACAACTTTTTGGTCAGCAGAACAAAGAAAGTGCTCCAGCTTCCCCATGTCCAGATTAGTGTAATTTCTTTCAGATGTAGCTTTTAAAAATTATATTTTATGTTCAAAAAGCCCAAACTTATAAATGTCTTCATTCCCCCTTCACCGGGGTTGACAATTCCTAATAAAATTCTTCACAAGGCTTTTAAGAGAATTTGATCAACAGTCATCTAGACTTAAGCACAGCGTTTGGCTAATGAAAAACTAAAATAATCCAAGCTATTCTTTTATGATTACAAAAGTCCTTTAGCTCCTCAACAAAACAGGAATTTTAAAAAGTATTTTCTATTTCATTGACTATCAAACTCTTTCTTCTATTTGCCAGAGCCCATTACTACCTACTGGGTTCCATGATTTAATAACAGAAGAGTAACACACACAATGTGTATCAGTTTAGCACTGTCATATACTACGACAACCTGTCAGGGAGTGTAGAGGATGAAGAGCCCCATGAAGAGTTTGGTTTTGAAAAAAAAGAGTTGCCCTCTGAGAGCTGCACTGCAAAATCAATACAATGCATAGTGATTGACATACACAAAGTTGATTTATAAAAGTCAACTGAATCCAAGACATGCATAAGACAAGCTTGAAGATGCCAGTAACTGGGTCATTATACTGAAGGTCACCAGACAAGTCAAGGAAGCTAATATTTCTACCATAGAAAAGGATTCGAGACCTTCTTTTCTCCTGAAACCCAGAAAGTACCTCTTTCACTGCAGCTCTGGGAAGATCTGTAAAAAACACACCCTCCAGGCTCCACAAGAGCCACAGAAAAAGCTTGAGGACAGGTTGTATGTATGGCTCATGTTCTGACCATCAGTAAATCAGAGAGATCCTTCTGGGTCCTATCAAGGATGCTAGAAGCCAACAGAAAATGTTACAATCTCCCTGAATCCAGAACGCACCAGAGTCTGCATCCTGTGGCCTTCTGCAACTACCAAGAGTCAAAGCAGATGATTATCTAGTGCCACATAATAAATGATCCAAAACTTAGTGGCTTAAAACAATGTCAATATTTATTTTGCTCACAGTAATATAGTTGTATAAACTCTGTCTTGACCCAGTTTTGAGGCCCAGACTAGGGCTGGTCAGTCCCCCTTCCTGACAGATGATTAAGTCCTTACCCTCAACCCTTCTCGGGCTCTCACACTCCGAGCCACCAATAACCCACCACAGTCTCCCTAGGGCCAGGTACCAGAAGTGCAATAGCCGCCATGCCCCAGAACCCACTGAGCAAAGGCCAAGTGGAAGCTGTACCATCTTTTCTGACCTAGTCTCACAGTCATTCAGCACCATTTCTGCTGCGTTCTACCCATTAGAGTCACTAAGGCTGGCCTCTATTTTATTTTACTTTTTATTGAGGTATCATTAATATACAATCTTATATTGGTGTCAAATATACAACAGTGGTTCAACAGTCACCCATATTACTAAATCCTCACCCCCACTAGTGCAGTTACTATCTGTTAGCATAGGAAGATGTTAGTTACAGAATCATTGGCTATATTATCCATGCTGTACTATCCCCATGATCAACTTACATTATGATTGAGAATTTTTGTGCCCCTTTATAGCCCTCACCCTCTGTAACTCCCCACCCCAACCCCTACCCCATGGTAACCACTAGTCACTTCTCAGTGTCTATGAGTCTACTGCTGTTTTGTTCATTCTGTTTTGCTTTACTATTCCACAAATAAGTGAAACCATATGGTATTTGTCTTTCTACATCTGGGTTATTTCACTGAGCATAATACCTTCTAGATCCATCCATGTTGTTGCAAATGGCAGGATCTTTTAAATGGCTGAATAATATTCCATTGTGTATATGTACCACATCTTCTTTATCTATGCATCTGTTGATGGACACCAAGGTTGCTTCCATGTCTTGGCTATTGTAAATAATGCAGCAATAAACATAGGGACGAATATACTTTTTTGAACCAGGGATTTTGCTTTCTTTGTGTAAAATCCTAGAAGTGGAATCACTAGGTCAAATGGTTTTTCTATTTTTAGTTTTTTGAGGAACCTCCATACTGATTTCCACAGAAGTTGTACCAATTTACATTCCTACCAACAGTGTAGAAGGTTTTCCATTTTCCACAGTCTCACCAACACTTGTTATTTCTTGTCTTTTGGACAGTGGGCTGGCCTCTATTTTAATGAGCAGAGTGTTCAAGAATTTGTGGCCAGAGTGTCTATCCTTCACTGAAGGTGCCGTCGTGGACCCTCTCATATCATCTTGTCTTAAAGGTCTGGTTCTTGGATTTTTTTAAGCTCAGAAACTGGTTCCTAGATTTTCTAAGCTATGAGAGCTCTGAGACCTGTGAAGGACTTTAAAAAGCATGCGTTCACTTTCTCATCAATTTAGGTAGCAGATGGTCACCTAGATCAGGTTTAAATGCTTTAAATGGCAACAGGGTAGGTCGGTACTGCTCAAATGGCCTATTTTCTCTGTAATCAACTCTGCTAGGATATTCTTCCTTACCAAAATCTCCCTTCCTTTGTAACTTCCAAGCGTTATTTGTAGCTATAGGATTATATAAAATAAGTCTAATCTTTGTTGCACATGATAACCTTTAAATATTGGAAGACAAATGATCACACCTCCCTAAATCTTCTCTTTTTCAAGTTTAACATCTCTGGTTTTCTGAGTTGTGTATTACAGAATGGGGGTTTATAAGATCTTTCCTCAACTTTATTTTTCAAATGGAGTGCTATAATTTAAATTTATCCTAGTTCAATCTCACGTTTAACACTCTCTGTTCAATTTTCTTACCTTTTCTGATTTTTTCAAATTTTAATCGTCTGAATATCGTTTTGTCTTATCTGAAAATTATATACATATATATACAATTGCCAATTCATTGATTAAAATGCCAAAGAAATCTTAATGTACACCACCAAATGAAAACAGATTTATTCATCAACTTCCTACTAGCTATGCTTGGATACAAGGATATTGAAAGATGGTTTCTTAAACGTTTTTCAGTATAAAATATGCTATGGTTTGTAATAGTATCCTGATCTGCCAGCTTATTCTATTTTTAAAAAAGGATATAAATTCCATGACTCTACTAGAAAAATACTTAATGAATGTCCAAGATGCACCCAAGCTGTTCTAGGCTCCTGGACACAGCAATGACAACACAGACAAGGATTTTGCTTTCTATGGGGAAAGATGGATAATAGACAAATAGTCAAATAAATGAATAAGATCATGTCAAAAAGTGATAAATGCCTGGAATAGTAGGTAATGGAACTGCTTTAGTGTGGGCAATTGGTGAAGGCCTCTTGGAAAAGATAACATGTTTAACTGAGACCTTAATAAAAGAGCCAACCCAGCAGGCATCTGGAGCCATATTGACACAACAGAAGAGATAGTGCAGAGATCCTATGGCTATATTTAAGAAACAAACAAAAGGTCCATGTGATCATAGGTAATGAGCGAGGCAGAGAGGCACAAACTAACGTAGAACAGGTAGGCAGAGGCTACTGTTCAGAACCCCCAAGGCCATTATATGGTGTTCAAGTTTTGCTCCAAGTGCAATGTGGATGACCAGTTGCTGGAGTTAGGGAAGTCCCAAAGAATACACTCAGTTCTGACACCAGGTGGAGGTCCAGGGGTTCCCAAGACCACCATCAAGTTCAATCGTCACTAGGAGGACCTACCATACTGTTATACTTACATTACTGTTCATTGCAGCGAAAGAGTGCAGATTAAAATCAGCCAAGGGGAGAGAAGCATAGGGAAGAGTCCAGAAGAGTCCCACTCCTTGGCTTCCCAGTTACCCTCCTGAGCAGAGTCATGGGCAACACTAAAGCCTCCTGGTAAAACACATGGGGTATTGCCAGTGAGGGGAATTCACCCAAGTCTTGGCGTCCAGAGTTTTTAATGGAGCTTTGTCACATAGACATGCTGGACTGACTGTGTGGCTAACCTTTAGTCTCAAGCCCCTCTGAAGGTCAAATTGATACCCCACAGTCCTATGTTCCCACCATTAATCACACTTTTAAGCCATGAGAAAAGACAAGGATGGAGGAAACAAATATTAAAAAGTTGGGGCAAAAAAATCAGGCAGTAAGAACCAGGTTGGCTTGCCTGCACACTAAGGCTGGCTCCCAGTAATCACTATTTCCTAAGAGCACTTAACCACTCATTTGCAAATCTACCCTAAAATCTTGCCAGAAGTTGCAAAGATATCTATCTTCAGAATCCATATTTTTCCTTTTCTTTTTTTTTGAAAAGTAGAATGTTTCCCTATCTTTTTACTTTTTGGGAAAAGTACATGTTTTCCTGATCATGCAATGATTTGAACAAAATTTCTACAAATGCAAAGCGGGAAATAACAATTCTTGAGCACCTAATATACAGCAGACACTGTTAGTCACTTTTATAAATGTTACTTCATCTAGTTATAAGCAGAGATTTTTTTTCAAGTATTCTGGGATAGAATTTGGCTAGGTTTGAAGTCTTAAATTTATCTAAAGGGTCATCTCTAAGGATCAAAATGTATCTTTCAGGTAATTTCAGTTATCCAGGCATCAATTAATTTCAATTATTCAACAAATATTTGTCAGTTGCCTACATTGTGCCTGCAAGGTACTCTGTATTCACCAGTGAGGATAACAGACAGTGGTGCCTACCCACCTGCAGCAGGCAGCCCCTTGCTATAAGAAGCAATAAGAAACTGACAAATTTTAGCACCAAACAAACCTAAATTTGAGTGAGGACTCAACTACTTAAGAGCTCTCTAAAAGCAAATTACTGAATTTCCCTGGACCATAATTTTTTATTCTGCTAAATGTATCTAACACCATTCACCATCTAGGGTTGCTGTGAGGCATAAGTAAGAGGAAGAATCCATGTCAAATGCCTGACCTGTAGTGGATTGTTAATTCCCTTCTGACACTTAAGTAATTTGACCTATAAGCTGCCTGTCTGTCCTCAATTACTCTTTCTTTTTTAAAACCAGTGGAGAGTGTAAAATTCTAAATATGACATTTGAAGTAATAGTATTATGTCCTTCCTAAAATAGAGAAAATCAATTTTTATAGGCAATTAAAAGATTCCAAACCCAGAGTCCTAGTCTCTTTTTCTTCATGACTTTTGGAAATGTATGTTGTGGTAGCCAGTCTCTATGATGGGCCCCAGTCATTTCCAACTCCTGGTATTTACACCTTCCCACCTATAACAGGCCTGATCTGCATAGCCAGAGAATATTGTGAAGGTGACAGTATGTGATTCCAAAGTTAGCCTACAAACATTGTGAGTTTTACCTGCTCTCTTCAGGATCATTGTTGAGGACAGCCAGCTGCCATGCTGTGGGGACACTCTGTCAGCCTTATGCAGATGTCTCCATGGCAAACAAAGATTGAGGTCTCCTACCAACAGCCAGCATTAACTTGCCACCCGTATAGGAGCAGATCCTTCAGCCCAGAATAGCATTCAGCCCAGCCAACATCTTGACTGCAACCCCATGAGAAACCCTGAGTCCGAACCACCCAGCTAAGCCACTCCCTGTGTGAGACTAAGAAATGCTTACTATTTGAAGCTGCTAAGGGCCATCTCTGAGGATGGTTTGGGGGTCATTTGTTATGCAGCAGTAGATAACTGATACCAACTGAAGAGCTGAAAACAAATAACCAAGTGTTTTCAGAGGCTCAAATATGATGCAAAGACATGTCTCTTTTGTTTCCCAACATATTGCAGGGGTTTATATCATAGATGGTTTTACTGATGTTGCTATTTTTTACTTTTTGGCTTTGGTTTACATATTGTGGACACAGAAGTACTAGTATAATAAAAGGTGGGCACACTGATCATGAAAAACTAGGATCTAAAACTGTTAAAAGTGTTTCAAAGGAACTAGACCTAACCTTGTAAATGTAACTTTTTATCTCACCAGGAAGCAGGGCAGACAGAAATGCAGTTCTGAGTTTTAGGAATTCAAAAGAATGCAATGTGGACTATTCTTGAAATATAGAGATAAAACAGGCTGCCAACAAATACCGTTTCCTTCCTTCAGGCTTAGTTCCTTGCACTGGGTAGCTGAATCATTTCATATGCCATAATATTATCAGATTAACTTATGGGTGCAAAAATTAAACAAGACACAGTTTATCTTTATGAAAGACAGAAATTGAAAGTTGAAATTAAAGAACCTGAGGACTGGGATGAAACAGTGTAAATAAATGAACACAATTTTCCATAAAAGTGTATCTCCTTAGCTAAATTTAACTTACATTAAAAGTTCTAGGAGATTCAAGTCTTAAGTCTCAAATTCCTCTATCATTCTCTTCTTTTTCACACCTTCCTTTCAAGCCCTCTAAAACTGCATATCCCACAAATTCACAGCCATACCCACAACAACTCACCTCTCCAAAAACCTCTTTCTTTTTTGCAATAACTATACATTTCCATAGCTCATCAAAGAAAGGGTGAAAAATCTAAATTATTTGATCACAGACTGCTAAAGGACAAGTAACCCTAAAGTTAAATTTAAACAAAAACCCAAATGCAAAGAATTTAAGCAGATCTTATTTTAGCTCCAATAAAAGAATCTACATTCCCTTGGTTCTTCTTAAACTGGTTTCCATGATTATACAACTAGGCTGCTCGATTCTGTGCATCCCAGAAGGGTTAGCTAATTCTGTACCTGCTATTTACATGGTCACATTCCCAGCACAGTACTAGAGCCCTGAGCCACCCCAGAGAGTTTTCCTACAGGCCCTCCAAAAGTTACAGCTGGCACAGCAGATCTTAGTGACTCAACTCACAGAGAAGGCATTCTGAAGTTACTGCAAAGTACTTATTTCTATGAACAGCCCACAACTTAATTTGGAAAACTTCCTTTCAATATAAGAAGTAAACAGCATAAAAACTTTTACCACCAATGATGTTCATTATGACTTATTGGTACCATCGCCAAATTCAATTCTACCCTAATCGAGGATTTTTTTAAATATTCAATTCCATTTCTTAATCTCAACTGCCATCCAAAACCAAGAATTATTCTAACAAAGTAATCTAATTGCTAATTAGTTTCTCTTATTTACCTAATGGTAATATTCAGATTAAACTATTTGGAACATGAGGACTTAAATTCCATGCTCTAGCCTTTCAGGATCTTTTTTTCTTTTAATGTTTTATTGTAACAGTTCAAAATTTTAATCTTCTTTTAATTATCAGTTCATTCACTGAAGTCTCTTATTCAAATCCTTTATCCCCAAACTATTGTTACTAACCCACAAACAAGAAGATAGCATTGAGACGAAACACAAAAAAATAAATGAAATTGTGTTAGGGGAATTCAATTATCAAGTGCAAATATATAGGTGGCATATGTACACAGCAGGGTGGCTAGGGCTACATTTAAGGAATCTTTTACTGTTACCTCCTGTTATGTACATATTTTAAATATTAAAATATTTGGATGGAGGGAAAGCAGTGAACTGTGATTCTGTTGTAGAATCTGCAGATCTTCCTTTTATGGAGATAATCACATTTTTTGTCTTCAAGTTTCATTTATTAAGAACCTGCAATCAACTTTACTTTTTATGTCTATTTTTCACAAACCATAAGATGGGTCCCCTGCAAGGTTATACTGGTTTCCTCCACCACCCCAGACCATGGAGTTTAAATGACTGGATTCATGTGCCATTCTGCCCACACATAGAATAAAACTCTTTCATATACTGTTTCTAAGATACACAGGTCTAGATTGTTCGAAATCAGGATAACATATAGTTGGGGCAAATTGCCTTTTGGAACTTTCTATGAAGTCTTGTTACAATAAAAACTAAAATTGGGGCAATGATAGAAGATACTGTGTTGAAGAATCACTGAAGTCTCAGACTTTCTATTAAATGTGGTTCTCTTTCAAATTGAGCTTTGCCTCTTTTTTTTTTTTAATCAAAGCTGGTCTAACAAAAGATGATCTGCAGATTTTAAAACAGAATCATAGAGACCTAGGCCAGGTCAATAGTAATGCAGTTGGGCACATCCAAAAGATACTGTTGTTCATATTTTCCATAGTTTGTTAAAACAACTCTGTATGAATGGAGCAGCCATTCTTAGAGCCCCACGCCATTCATAATGCTACTCGGACATAGGAGCCATCCGCTCCATCAAAATAATGTCTCTCCAAGCTGGAGTTCAGATGCTAGAATGGCCAAATCCACCGGCAGTCTCCTGCAGGTTTTAGCAGTGAGAGAGTCCAATGCAAATGTGTTCTGAGAACATATTTCCAGGTAATACCAACGCTATTGGTCAGGGGACCACACTTGAAGAGCCACAGTCCTAGAGAAGTGGTAGGGGAGCAGCTTTCAAGAGCACAGTATACAGACCAAAGGTTCTCAACTTTGATTGCATAATAGAATCACCTGGGGAGCTTTAACAACTCCTAATAATGCCCAGGCCACACCCCAGACCACTTAAGTCTTAAGCAGGGGAGAGGCAACTCAGACAGCAGTCCTTCTGAAACGCCTCCAAGTGATTCTAATGTGCAGCCAAGTTTGAGAACGAATGACAGAATCTCCAACCTCAGCTGCACGTTGGGATCACCAGGGAAATTTTTAAAAATACTATTGCCTGGCTCCCACCCCTAGACATTCTGGGCATGAGGATTTTAAAAGTTCATGGGTGATTCTAATGTTCAACAAAGTTTGAGAACCAAAATGGGCCTTACCTAACTCAAATTTTCATATTAAAAAAAGAGAAATTGACCTTGAGTCAAAAAGTCACCATAATCAGGTGAGAATTATGAATGTATTTTTTCCCAAATTCAAGCATGTTAATAATTTTTTATTAAGCCATTATAAATAACTGGAAAATAGGAAAAATGTATTATTATGGATGCATTCTTAAAAGCATGTTAGTTGTGATTTTCTTCTAGGTAAAATTCATACACAGAGAATTCACTTTTTCAAATGGACAGTTCTATGACTTTTGACAAATGTGGCCACCACTACCATCAAAATAAGAACAGTTCCATGCCCCTAGAATGTTCTCTTGTGCTCTGTTGAAGTTCAACAGATTTGCCAATAGGTCAGAATATTCTGCCTAACTCCCTCCTCTACTCTATCCCCAGTTTGTTGCATGATTCTGTCACTGTCCTAGCCAAAAGGGGCATATGAGAGTGTGGTAGGAGGGGAGAGAAGGGTGCTGTCTTGCCAATCAGTTTCAGACCTGGACAAGTTCACTATGGATTCAATGAGACCAAAGAAATGACAATGGAACATTCTTGGGGTGAAAGGGTTTATACCCAACTTTAGTCCCACGGTGGTAGGTCAGTCATTAGAATCCTGTCCCCTCAGAGCGAGTCTGCATGCAGCAAGCCAGTCTCTGCCTCTGGGCCTCCCTGGCCCACGCAGCCGTCTCAGTCTCTGTCCTTGGTGCTGCCACCACTCCAGCCTCTGCTCTCCTGCAGCAGCACAGCCCAGAGCCCTAGGCAGAGCTGTTTATATAGAGTCAATATCAACATATTGCCCACATGTGTGTAGTGAGCTAGCCAAGCAGGGCCAGGTGAGAATCCTGGCCACAAGAACTTTCACTTTATCCACAGGTGGGGAGGATGCTCGTGCCCATCTGAGTTGGGCTAGGCAGGCTCAACTATTCTGAGGACACAAAAGGAGATGAGGAGTCATAATATAAATTATTATATATGGGTCTGATATTAAAATGGAATTGTATCAGTGTGACTAGATTTTAATCCACAACGCTATGTTTAAAACATGTGAATAAAAAAGATGTTCACCTTTGGAAAATGCTAGGAAACCAGCTCACTATTTTGAAAACTGGTAGGTAAAAGGAGACAATGTAGCACCCAGCCTTGCCTTCTCTGATTAACTGCACCACTGGGTGACTGAACAGATGAGGGGAATTTCCCTTATTTAAAGAAGAAGTTCGTTGAGCATTGGAATGTCATCATGTTGTGATTCCTAATGAACTGAGGATAAATGAATGAGGGGTATGGGTCCCAAAAAAGAGAGAAAACCAAACATCATGCACCACCGGAAGGAAGAACAACACCCTCTATGAAGTATTTCTGCCAAAAAAGTAAAGAAATGAAACCTGACTCTGATGAAGCCTCTAGATCAAACTACCAATTTACATCAAATACAGGGAATGTAGAATCATGGTAAACTGCACCTTACGAATGCAATCAGCAAAAGTCAGACTAGAGGAAACTCCACAGGGGAAATGACCCAGTTCTGCCAACAAATTAATTCTGAGAGAAATAGCCACAGACAGAGATGGAGGAAAACCCAGAGTTTAAAAGAAACACAGAATATTTATCTCAGTCAAGTAGAGCATGTGGACCTTATTTGAATACTAACTCAAACAAAGTTTAAGATTTATGATATTTCCAGGGAAATTCTAAAAGTGAACATGGAGGACTTCCAATTTAGATTTAAATACAGTAATTTAAGGAATCAGTGCTATTTTTTTCAGTATGCTAATGGTATTTTACTTATATTTTTAGAAAGAGGGGCTTATCTTTCAGACATATTTACTGAAATATAGACATAGTGATATGACATCAGAAATTTCTTTCAAAATATCATCATTGGGAAAGTAAGTGAGGTGGAGGAGAACCAAGATTGGCCTTAATAATTGTTAACAGTTAAACAATTATTAAAAAATAATTGTTAAACCTGGATGATGGGCACAGAGGGATTCATTATCTGCTTTTGTATATGGTTAAAATTTGCCACATTAAAAAGTTCACAATGAAAATGAAGGCAAGAGAGGAGACTTCCGGGAAGAAGGCGGCGTGAGCAGGGCGGCATAAATCTCCTACCAACACTATATTTATCTACGAAAACACAGCAAATACATCTATTCCTAAAAGAGAGACCAGAATACACAGGAAAGGGTACAGCGTGCGGCTACACCCAAGAGGACTTGGCACCCCAAGAGGCGGGTAAGATACGGAGCCACGAACTGGAGGGACCTGAACACTCCCCCACCCCAGCACACCTGCGGGAGGAGAGGATTCAGAGCTGGGAGGGAGTGGAAGTACACCCCACGAAGTAGCGAGCCCCGGTGATCTGCGCAGGGAGCGCTGACCCACATTGCGCAGTGCAGCAGAGATTGGAGAGACAGAGGGGCAGGATCTGAGCGGGGAAGCGCAGGGTGCTTGCAGCCCGCTCCCGGGAAGGAAAAAAAAAGCACGCACTTTCTTCAGCGGTCTCAAAGACACAGGAGCCCAGCGGAAGAGCCGGATGGCGCCAGCACACTCAGCCCAGCAGGCTGGGAGTCCTGGGAGTTTCTGACCCCTTAGGTGGTGACTGGGGAAGCATAGCCATACTTACACTTCTCACTGAGATCAACAGCCTCCTATTCGTTCCCACCCCTGCAAGAGCAATAAAGGGCCCGGCGGGGCGGCGCGGCCACGGCTGTGGAATAGTGGGGCAACAGCGCCACATACAGCATTCCCACAGAACCTACACCCAGTTGGCGTTTTTGTTTTGTTTTGTTCTGTTTTTTATTTTGTTTTTTGTTTTTTCTTTTCTTTCTTTTTTTTCTTTCTTTCTTTTTCCCTTTTTTTATTTTTTTTCCCTTTTTTTTTCTCTTTTTAAAGTCTTAAAGAGCCCAGCTGACATACGTGGCAACTACCAGTGACCAATTCTATAGCCATGAAAAGACAGAGGAATATGGTTCAGACCAAAATCAACCAGACAACCCCAGAGAGGGAGCCTGAAAGGATGGAAATGCACAGTCTTCCTGAAAAAGAATTCAGAATAAAAGTCATAACCATACTGATGGACCTATAGAGAAATGTGCAAGAGCTGAGGGAGGAAGTGAGGGAAGTCAGGAAAGACAATGCAGAAATCAGACAAGCGATCGACGGGCTTAAAAGCAGACTGGATGAGATGCAAGAGACTGTTAATGGAATAGAAATCAAAGAACAGTAATACCGAGAAGCTGAGGCAGAGAGAGATAAAAGGATCTCTAGGAATGAAAGAATATTAAGAGAACTGTGTGACCAATCCAAACGGAACAATACTTGCATTATAGGAGTACCAGGGGAAGAAGAGGGAGAAAAAGGGATAGAAAGTGTCTTTGAAGAAATAATTGCTGAAAACTTTCCCTCGCTGGGGAAGGTAATAGTCTCACAGTCCACCGAAGCCCACAGATGTCCCAACACAAGGGACCCAAGGAAGACAACACCAAGACACATAATAATTAAGATGGCAAAGATCAAAGATAAAGACAGGGTATTAAAGGCAGCTAGAGAGAGAAAAAAGATCACCTACAAAGGAAAACCCATCAGATTATCATCAGACTTCTCAACAGAAACATTACAGGCCAGAAGAGAATGGCATGATATATTTAACGTTATGAAACAGAAGGGCCTCGAACCAAGAATATTGTATCCAGCAAGATAATCATTAAAATATGATGGAGGGATTAAACAATTTCCAGACAAACGAAAGTTGAGAGAGTTTGCCTCTCATAAACCACCACTACAGGCTATGTTAAATGGACTGCTCTAGATGGAAGCACTCCTAAGGCTAAAAAGATGTCACCAGAGAAAATAAAATCATAGCAAAGAAAGCAGACCATCCAAGTACTAACTAAAGGCAAAGAATAAAACACCTAGTATATAAAGAATGCAGGAGGAGGAAAAAGAAGGGAGAGAAATAAAGAAACGTCAGACAGTGTTTACAATTACTTAACAAGAAAGTTAAGTTAGATTGTTAGATAGTAAAGAAGCAACCCTTGAACCCTTGGTAACCATGAATCTAAAGCCAGCAATGGCAATAAGTACATATCTATCAATAATCACCCTAAATGTAAATAGACTGAATGCACCAATCAAAAGACACAGAGTAACAGAATGGATAAAAAAGCAAGACCCATCTGTATGCTGCTTACAAGAGACTCACCTCAAATCCAAAGATATACACAGACTAAAAGTGAAGGGATTGAAAAAGATATTTCATGCAAACAACAAGGAGAAAAAAGCAGGTGTTGCAGTACTTGTATCAGACAAAATAGACTTCAAAACGAAGAAAGTAGCAAGAGATAAAGAAGGACATTACATAATGGTAAAGGGGTCAGTCCAACAAGAAGATATAACCATTATAAATATATATTGCACCCAACACAGGAGTGCCAGCGTATGTGAGACAAATACTAACAGAATTAAAAGAGGAAATAGACAGCAATGCATTTATTTTAGGAGACTTCAACGCACCACTCACTGCAAAGGGTAGATCAACCAGACAGAAAATAAGTAAAGACACAGAGGCACTGAACAACACACTAGAACAGATGGACCTAATAGGCATCTACAGAACTCTACACCCAAAAGCAACAGGATACACATTCTTCTCAAGTGCACATGGAACATTTTCCAGAATAGACCACATACTAGGCCACAAAAAGAACCTCAATAATTTCAAAAATATTGAAATCCTACCAACCAACTTCTCAGATCACCAAGGTATAAAACTAGAAATAAATTTTAGAAAGAAATCAAAAAGGCTCACAAATACATGGAGACTTAACAACACTCTCCTAATTAATCAATGCGTTAACGACCAAATCAAAACAGAAATCAAAGAATATATGGAGACTAATCACAACAACAACACAAAGCCACAACTTCTGTGGGACGCAGCAAAGGCAGTCCTAAGAGGAACGGATATTGCAATTCAGGCCTATTTAAAGAAGGAAGAACATTCCCAAATGAATAGTCTAAAGACACAATTACTGAAATTGGAAAAAGAAGAACAAATGAGGTCCAAAGTCACCAGAAGGAGGGACATAATAAAGATCAGAGAAGAAATAAATAAAATTGAGAAGAATAAAACAATAGAAAAAAATCAATGAAACCAAGAGCTGCTTCTTTGAAAAAATAAACAAAATAGATAAACCCCTAGCCAGACTCATTAAGAGAAAAAGAGAATCTACACACATAAACACAATCAGAAATGAGAAAGGAAAAATCACGACGGACCCCACAGAAATACAAAGAATCATAAGAGAATATTATGAGAATCTATATGCTAACAAGCTGGAAAACATAGAAGAAATGGACAACTTCTTAGAAAAATACAACCTTCCAAGACTGACCAAGCAAGAAACAGAAAAACTAAACAGACCAATCACCAGCAACGAAATCGAATTGGTAATCAAAAAACTACCCAAGAACAAAACCTCCGGGCCTGATGGATTCACCTCTGAATTCTACCAGACATATAGAGAAGAAATAACACCGATTCTCCTTAAAGTTTTCCAAAAAATAGAAGAGGAGGGAATACTTCCAAACTCATTCTATGAAGCCAGCATCACTCTAATACCAAAACCGGGCAAAGACCTCACCAAAAAAGAAAATTACAGACCAATATCCCTGATGAACGTAGATGCAAAAATACTCAACAAAATATTAGCAAACCGAATTCAAAAATACATCAAGAGGATCATACACCATGATCAAGTGGGATTCATCCCAGGGATGCAAGGATGGTACAACATTCGAAAATCCATCAACATCATCCACCACATCAACAAAAAGAAGAACAAAAACCACATGATCATCTCCATAGATGCTGAAAAAGCATTTGACAAAATTCATCATCCATTCCTGATTAAAACTCTCAACAAAATGGGTATAGAGGGCAAGTACCTCAACATCATAAAGGCTATATATGACAAACCCACAGCTAACATCATACTTTGCGGCGAGACGCTGAAAGCTTTTCATCTAAGATCGGGAACAAGACAGGGATGCCCACTCTCTCCACTGTTATTCAACATAGCACTGGAGGTCCTAGCCACAGCAATCAGACAAAACAAAGACATACAAGTCATCTAGATTGGTAAAGAAGAAGTCAAATTGTCAATATTTGCAGATGACATGATATTGTACATAAAAAACCCTAAAGACTCCATTCCAAAACTACCAGAACTAATATCTGAATTCAGCAAAGTTACAGGATACAAAATTAACACACAGAAATCTGTTGCTTTCCTATACACTAATGAACTATCAGAAAGAGAAATCAGAAAAATAATTCCATTCACAATTGCATCAAAAAGAATAAAATACCTAGGAATAAACCTAACGAAGGACGTGAAAGACCTGTACTCTGAAAACTACAAGACACTCCTAAGAGAAATTAAAGAGGACACTAACAAATGGAAATGCATCCCATGCTCTTGGCTAGGACGAATAAATATTGTCAAAATGGCTATACTACCTAAAGCAATCTACAGATCCAATTCAATTCCTATCAAACTACCAACAGCTTTCTTCAATGAACTGGAACAAATAATTCTAAAATTCATATGGTACCACAAAAGACCCCGAATAGCCAAAGAAATCCTGAGAAGGTGGAATAAAACAGGGGGAATTATGCTCCCTGACTTCAAGCTCTACTACAAAGCCACTGTAATCAAGACAGTTTGGTATTGGCACAAAAACAGACCCACAAACCAGTGGAACAGAATAGAAAATCCAAACATTAACCCAAACATATACAGTCAATTAATATTTGATAAAGGAGCCTTGGATATACAATGGGGGATGACAGCCTCTTCAGCAGCTGGTGTTGGAAAAACTGGACAGCTACATGTAAGAGAATGAAACTGGACTACGGTCTAGCTCCATACACAAAGGTAAACTCAAGGTGGATCAAAGACTTGAATGTAAGTCATGAAAGCATAAAACTCTTAGAAAAAAACATAGGCAAAAATCTCTTGGACATAAACATGAGCGACTTCTTCATGAACATATCTTCCCGGGCAAGGGAAACAAAAGCAAAAATGAACAGGTGGGACTATATCAAGCTGAAAAGCTGCTGTACAGCAAAGGACACCATCAGTAGAACAAAAAGACATCCTACAGTATGGGAGAATATATTCATAAAAAACATATCTGATAAAGGGTTGACATCCAAAATATATAAAGAACTCATGCACCTTAACAAACAGAAAGCAAATAATCCAATTAAGAAATGGGCAGAGGACATGAATAGACACTTCTCCAAAGAAGAAATTCAGATGGCCAACAGGCACATGAAAAGATGCTCCACATCGCTAATCATCAGAGAAATGCAGATTAAAACCACAATGAGATATCACCTCACACCAGTGAGGATGGCCAACATCCAAAACACAAACAACAACAAATGTTGGCGAGGATGTGGAGAAAAGGGAACCCTCCTACACTGCTGGTGGGACTGCAAATTAGTTCAACCATTGTGGAAAGCAGTATGGAGGTTCCTCAAAAAACTCAAAATAGAAATACCATTTGACCCAGGAATTCCACTCCTAGGAATTTACCCTAAGAATGCAGCAGCCCAATTTGAAAAGGACAGATGCACCCCTATGGTTATTGCAGCACTATTTACAATAGCCAAGAAATGGAAGCAACCTAAGTGTCCATCAGTAGATGAATGGATAAAGAAGATGTAGTACATATACTCAATGGAATATTATTCAGCCATAAGAAGAAAACAAATCCTACCATTTGCAACAACATGGATGGAGCTAGAGGGTATTATGCTCAGTGAAATAAGCCAAGCCGAAAAAGACAAGTACCAAATGATTTCACTCATATGCGGAGTATAAGAACAAAGAAAAAATACTGATGGAACAAAACAGCAGCAGACTCACAGAACCCAAGAATGTGCTTATAGTTACCAAAGGGAAAGGGACTGGGGAAAATGGGTGGGAAGGGAGGGATAAAAGAGAAAAGGGGGCATTACGATTAGCAGATGTAATGTTGGGGGGGGCACGGGGAGGGCTGTACAGCTCAGAGAGGACGAGTAGTGATTCTGTGGCATCTCGCTGCGCTGATGGACAGTGACTGTAATGGGGTTCGTAGGGGCGACCTGATGAAGGGGTAGTTTAATAACCATAATATTGCAAATGTAATTGTAGATTAATGATAATAAAATAAATTATATTAAAAAAATAAAATAAAATAAAAAGAAAATGAAGGCAAGAAAGATTTGTATGCAAATATCCATAATAACATTATTGATAACAGCCTAAAACTGGGGGAAAAAAGTCCATCAGCTGGCGAATGGATAAACAAAATGTGGTATATCGCTTTTCTGCGCCTACAAGGGCTGATCTGTATGGTCTGACTATACAGAATAGCTCCATGCAGGAGCTTCATCCAAAGACTGAAATTTGAAATTCAGGGCCAAACTGCCTGCTTGAAATATTATCCACCAACACTTCACTCACTGAATGGCAGAAAGAGCGGGGCTGGAACTGTGAAATAAGGAAAGTCTTACATTCTTCAACACCTTACATATAAAGGTAAATCATATGATAGTAATTTATAGCCTCTTCTTTAACACTGAAACTTGATGTTTCAAATCCTGTTTCCTTAAATACCAGATTAATCCTGGATTAATCAGATAAACTGAAATACTCTTGTGAATTGCCTGGATTCTAAATGCCTTAGTCGGTGACATAATAAAAGACCCTTAAAGCGGAAGTAATTTGGGGAGATTTAAGACAGTATTAAGGGAGATATGTTTATTAGAGGATCAGGACCTCTCAAGAAATGGAAGGTAGCATCAGATACAATAATATATGAGGTTCCCAGAAAATAATATAATTAATAAATACACATCTCCATTTAGTATATTCTTGGGAATTGTATTCTCTCTGAATACCATCAACAATGGTAACAGAGATACAAAATCAATTGGCAGCTGTATCTGCTTAGATTCATACTTAAATGAGGTCATAAAGGTGGAGGCTAAGCTTTAAGTTTTTGAAATATTCTAATAAATACAGTTTTAAAAATCAAATCCCTAGATCAGTACCTATTTATAAAATTGTAAAGTGCATTTAATATTATATCTCAATGAGGATACGTGCTGGGAGTAAAAAGGCAAGGAATTCAACTTGATTTCCATCATGCAATTGCCCATTAACTAGAAATGGAAGGTCAAAGACATTTCAGTGTATTTCCATTGTGTTGCAGAATTTAATCAACACTACATCTGCCATATACCAACATTAAACAAACAATTAAATGAAGCTTCTTGCTCTAATTTTAGCAGTGGACATATAGAACGACTTCTTGTTTCCTGGTCTGGTTAGGTCAGATTAGGTTAATACCTTCTAGAAGATGCTAAAAAACACAGATCAGAGACCAAGACAGCCAAGGCCTGGAATCTAAATAACTTCAAAGAGCTATCTGTCCCTCTCCAGCCTCAACTGCCAAATTTAGGAGCTGACCAGTTATTCTTTCTTCAGTTTCTAAATAACCACTCACTCTACATCCTCCTTCTCTGAAGTTAATTATTGGTCCTGCATGCTCTAATAAGATGAATTAAGATAGATTTTGTTTCAGAGACTAGCTTGATAATTTTGCCATCTACCTTCAGACAAGGAGAGGTGTCCGGAGTGTTAGAACTTACTGCTTGAGGAATATTCTCAGCCAACAATAAACATATGGTATAGGGGGCTGTTTCTTAGCAGGAAACTGTCAACCAGCTCATCAGAGCCCTACTCGGGTAAAAGGGTAATACTGGCTGGCTGCGTTTCCCCTGGAATAAGTAAAGGGTAACTTTTCTGTCCTATTTTGCAACCTGCATATTAAACAAATGTAACTCTCTCCAAAAGGGTACTTTGCCTGTAATGTTAACATAAAGATACCAAAAGTGAATCTCCACAAGTTCTGTACGCAAGGGTCAGCAGAGTTATTAACATGCTGTCTTGCCAATGGGTTTCAGCCCCAGACAAGTTCACTATGGATTCAATGAGACTGAAAAAATGGCAATGAACGTTCATGGGGTGGAAGGGTTTATACCCAACTTTATTCCCATGGTGGCAAGTCAACCACTAGAATCCCATCCACTCAGAGCGAGTCTGCTTGCAGCAAGCCAGTCTCTGCCTCTGGGCCTCTCTGCCCCTGCAGTCGTCTCAGTCTCTGTCCTCAGCGCTGCCACCACTCCAGCCTCTGCTCTCCTGCAGCCATGCAGCCCAGAGCACTGGCCAGAGCTCTTTATATAGAGTCAGTAACAATGTATTGCCCACACATGTGCAGTGAGCCAGCTGACCAGGGCCAGGGGAGAATCCTGGCCATAGGAACCTTCACTTTCTCCACTCATGCAAGTATCAACATTGAAACTAAAACAGAAACTGCTTGGGCAAAATTCAGATGAATATCTAAATCCAAGTAAGTTCACTTTGTTTACTTAGAGGGATATATACTACAAGTCATATGGCAGCAATCAATATGAAATAAAAAAGATAAATCTGTGAGTTTGATAGCGTTTAGTGTGCTAAGATGGTTGAGTGCAGCTGAAAAATTCCAGTGCATTCTAAATTTACATTTGATGTAGATAAACCTGTCACTTCTATAAAGAGGGTAGTCTGTTCCTGGGCATTGATGTATATAAGCACAATATGGACATTCCTCTATCTGAGTATGGTAATACACATTGAACCTGTCACTGTGTCAGCCCGTAGTGGTCATGCAGTGGGGAGCAATCTTAAAAAGCAAGCTGTATTACTTGCTCAAAAGTAATTAATCAAAAATAAATAAATAAGCACAGTCTTGAAACAACTATGGCAACATAAATAACTGGTAAAGACGTGTTAAGGTTTACTGTACATGTGGTGGATTTAAAATATGTGAGGGAAATGCAAATCAAAACTACAATGAGATAGCACCTCACACTAGCCAGAATGGTTAGTATCAAAAAAAAACAAGAAATAACAAAGTGTTGGTGAGGATGTGGAGAAAAGGGAACCCTCATACATGATTGGTTGGGAACATAAATTAGCACAGCCACTGAGGAAATCAGTATGGAGGTTTCTCAAAATAACTAAAAACAGAAATACCATATTACCCAGTAATTCCACTTCTGGGAATTTACCTGAAGAAAACAAAATCACTAATTTGAAAAGACATATGCACCCCTATAATTATTGGTGCATTATTTACAATAACCAAGATATGGAAACAACCTAAGTGTCCACTGATACATGAATGGATAAAGAAGATGTGGTCCACATACAATGGGATATTATTCAGCCACAAAAAAAGAATGAAACTTGGCAGTTGTGACAACACGGATGGGCCCAGAGGGTATTATGCTAAGTGAAATAAATCAAACAGAGAAAGACAAATATCCTATAGTTTCACTTACATGTGGAATCTGAAAAACCGACAAATGAACAGACTCACAGACACAGAGAACACTGGTGGTTTTCACAGGAAGAGGTGTAGGAAGATGGGCAAACTAGGTGAAGGGGATCTAAAGAAAAGGAAATATGTTAATAATTTCATTCAAAGTCTTCCCTTTAAAAGTTAGAGTCTAATTCTCTATCATGCTCATGTGGGCTGAACTTAAAGCCTTGTTTCTAATAAACAGAATGTGGTAAAAATGATGCCACGTTCATTCCAAGGCTGTTATAAAAAGGATGGCTTCTATCTGGCTCTCTTCCTATCTTGGATTTCTCCCTGAGGGGGAGGCAGTGGTACGTCAGGAGGACACTAAGCAGCTCTGTGGAAAAGCCCACCTGGGGAGAAACGGAGGCTTCCCAACAACAACCACCTTGAGAGCCTTATGAGTGAGCCACCTTGGACACACCCACCGGCTCCAGCCAAGCTCCGGACAGCTACACACCCAACTTCCTGAATACAGTCTCATGCGAGACCCCAACCAAAACAAAGCTAAATCACTCCTGAATTCCTGACCCACAGAAAGAGTGACATATAAATATTCATTGCTGTTTTAAGCCACCACGTTTGTTTGGGAGTAATCTATTACATAGTAACAAATAACTAATACAAAGTAGCATGGGTTTTTGTTTTGGTTTTGGTTTTTGCAAAATCAAAGATCACTTAAACGTGAGGTATTGGTGTGCTTGCAACACGGAGCACCTCGCCGACAGCCACCTAAGATCCATTTCATCTTGTGAAAACATTGAACAAGAGAACTTTACAGTTGACCTAGAATACTTTACTAGAAATTTATCTTTCAAAGCAGAAATTGCTGTCCTAGTAATAAAAGGCAAGTAAAGTGTGGGAAAGCCCTCCTCCTAACTCCTTCAATGGTTCTTCCATCACCCTCAGGATGAAATCTGAGATTTGGCATGACGTGACCCAGCTCTACCCAAAATCTCAAGCTTTATTTTCTATTATTATTCTCCTTTATATAAATAAATTATTTATACTTCTTGGCACATAAAATTGGTCAACAACAGTGAAAGACTATGATAGTCAAAAAAAAACAAAGATTAAAGATTACTAGATGTCCTGGCCAGCATGCACTTGGAGATTATTTTCACCTTTCATTGTCTGAGTTATTTTTTAACTCTAAGCTATAGAACACTGATAGTATGCAAATGTTTCTTGCTTATACAAATGCAAATAAATTGTGTCCAGGGGAGATGCAGTTGATTATTGTCCTTTGGATAGTGACCAATTTTTGCATCTATTTATAAATTCATCTTACCACTCCTCATTGATTTATATCTGCATGTTTTTTTAAGTCTCTTTTGAATTAATTGTGATATCTTACTGATTCTCTCATTAATCAATGAAATAAATAAAATCTTTGACATGTGTTTATTTTATATTTTTATGAGACTCATGATTTCACCTTTTTAAATTGAGATATAATTGACATATAACCTTGCATAAGTTTAAGTCATACAGCATAATGATTTGATATTGCATACATTGCATAATAATCCCTATATTAGTTAATTAACATCCATCATCACACAGTTATAATTTTTTTCTTGTGATGAGAACTTTTAAGATCTCTCTCTTAGCAACTTCCAAACAGACAGTGCAGTGCTGTTCTCTAAAGTCATCGCACTCTACATTACATCCCCAGAACTTATAACTGGAAGTTCGTACTTTTTGACCCCCTTCACACGCTTCAACTCCCGCCTCTGGCGACCACCAATCTGATCTCTG